>CAEGAF010151890.1:0-53097 GCA_903067075.1 Micropoecilia bifurca
CAGTGCAGTGAGAGAGACTGAGAGGAGTTTAAGAGTCTCACAGCTTCTGGTATGAAGCTGTTTCTCAGTCTGGTTGTTCTGCATTTGATGCTCCGCAGCCTCCTGCCTGAGGGTAGCGGGACAAAAAGTGAGTTGGCCACAGTGTGCTACGAGAATGCTTTTCTTGAACTGGAGCAGGTCAAAGTTGATGGGAAGATGGGTGGAGCTACATACAGAAAAATCCTCAAAGAAAATCTATTGCAGAAGTGCATTAGTTTAGTCCTTGAGAGCTACTAACACACCTGAATCAAATGGCTGAATTCCTTCATAAGCAGGTCATTCAGATTTACATTCCAGTCATCTGATTCAGGTGTGCCAGAGAAGGAAAGCATCTAGAAGTAGTATGGCCATTGCTTTCCTTCACCATTCTGCTCGATTCTTATCTCCCTTCAGTGCTCCAGCTGGGATTTTTCCCATTGACCTTGACTTCTCAACATGGTCAACCAGCAAACAGGAGGAGTTGTGAACAATGATTTAGAATCGTTGTCTGCCAATGGTCATACTTTAGAAATGGCAGCAGAGGAAGTAAACAAAGACATTCAGTGTGTTGGCCATGCTTTCAAATATTTAGCAATTAAGGTTGGAGCAAGAGGAATGTTTAAAATGGATGTTTGCAGATGTTGTCTAATCAAATCTGACTGCACATTAGCTATTTTGTCTTGAAGAATTAACAGAAAAATTTAATCTGCAGATGTGACAAGCTGGTGGAGACATACCCAACAGACATGCAGCTGTAATTGCCCTGCAGAGGACTGACATGGGGAAAATATTAAATTACAAACAGGTGGACTCTATTTACTAATCACTATCACCTCAAAGGGGGCTGAATACAAATGTGTGTTGCACATCTTAAAGCAGTTTATATGAGCAATGTACAGTCAACGTAAATAAATAATTACTTTTGTAATGTCATTGCTGATGACGTTCTCTTTTGGCGTTGTGTGAAGACAAACTTGTATAATAGCCATGGAAATGAGCTATGCTGCACTCAGTCACTGTTGGAGAACATTTAATTTTCTGAAGGCATTTTGTCTGATGTTGTCAAAACAAATTTGGTTATGCATCTTGTTGTTGTGAAGGTTTTGCAGTAATTAGTCAGTAACTCATCTTGCTCAAGAGCTTCTAATAAGCACAGCTCTACCTCAAAGAAACCCCTACTGAGAGAACTGCACCAACAAATTCCTCATGTCTGTTTTAACTTTGCTCTGCGATTCAGATGGTAATCAGCTGTTATGATCCAGGTAGAGATTTATGTTCAAGAAGCTCATTCCAACAGCTCTGTTGTACATTCAGTCTAGATTCATGTTGTGAAATCAGTGCAGCAGTGCAGCAGATACATCTGCATCTTAAATCCTGATAAGAGATGACCTAAGCTTTGTTTTTGTAGATCGACACTGACTGTATGCCTCCAGTTTTTAAACATACTATCAAAATACCTTGAACTAATTTATGCTGTGCAGAAAAAAAACAACTGTTTTCTTTAAATTGCTTAAATTAGGACATCGGTCATGCAAGCACACAGCTTCAATGAACTGAAAACAAACTGTGCAGTGCACAGTTAGGCTCATCTTGTAGGAGACATATGCAAATTTTAAAAGGTCAGGAAAAGCAGATGTGTTTGATGCGACTGGTGGTGGGAAGATCAGAGAATACATCATCCTAAAGCTGCTGCTGGAAATGAGGCCTAAGGAAGGTAGCAAATATTATCATCTGATGCAAAGGTAACAGAAAGAGCTCTGAGGTGATTAGCATTGCTTAAATACCTTTTAAGCCAGTGTCATTATTCCAGGAGTTAAACGCTGAGGTAGACCGATTTCTCCCTTACACTTTTTTTCCTCCTAACAATACCCGTCTTAACAGGTTTGGATAATTTTATGTAACAGACCAACACAAAGCGGTGGATAATTGTGGAGTACAAGGAATGAGATGTGATATTTAAAAATGTTTTCATATAAAAATCTAAAAGTGTGGCAAGATTAAATCACATTACCAGATTTCATAGTTTAGTATACAACCCCCTTTTTCTGCAATTACACATGCAAGTTGAGGTAGCCAGCCTGGCACATCTATATAAAAGATGAACATTGTGCTCATTGTTTTTTGCAAAATATTCTAACTGCAACAACTAAAATATTTTAAAATAATAATGGCATAAACTGATCCCCCACAGTACATTATGCACATTATCCAATCAGTCTAAAAGCAGAAAGAGGCCAGATAAACCTTGCACTAATTGAATGATCAGAATAACAGTTCTGGATTAACTGTGGTTGATAAATTCTGTGTATTTGTACATAACTTTGAAGGTCTACTAAGTCAGCTTCTGTTTGCAAGCTTGGCCCAACAACATCTTCTGGACATGTGACACAGCTAAAGATAATTTAACCATATTGTTCAGCTCCACTTGACAAAGTTCAAGTGCAGTGCAAAAACATCCTGTGTTCTCTATAAAACACGGAGGAGGAGAGCTAATGATGTGGGTTTGTTTTGCAGCCAACCAGGGTCCTAGTCAGATCAGCACTGAATCAAATGTGAGATTTCTAGACTAAGCTTGGTTAAAAGTGGGTCAGGCAACACACACAGCAGCAGGTGGAAAAGTGAACATGGAAAAAAGATCAAAGTGTTAAAAGTGACTCTTTTAAATTCCTGACAGCAACATGATTGGAATGATGTGATAGGTCTGTGTAAAAACTAATTTTCACAGACTTCAGTGACTTGAAGAAAAGTAGGCTAAAATGCTGTTTTTAGACACTGCAAGTGACCTGGGAGGTCATCCAGAAGACAATTATTTCAGATTTGCATCTTAAATATTCATTTTACAAGCTTCTGAATCATGTACTGTACTTCACACAGTTTCTCTGCATTTTCATCACTTCTTAGAGAAGATGATGAATTTGGGAATTTTTGGGTTCAAAATTTCAAACACATCCCTTTACTGACACAACTCATTATTGTCTGAAAGAGCAAAAGGCTTTGAAGATGCCAAGTGCTTCCCTGAAAATGTCTAAAGTCCACAAGAAGTGAGCTTTCAACTTTCAAAGCCAAAAGGTTCAGCTATATCAGCATAACTTGCATCTGGCTCCAAAAACAGAATATAAAATCCTGGGAAACTAGTCCCCGATGTATACTAACCCACCGGACGGCTCATGTCCTGCAGCTTTGGACTGAAAGGAAAAACACTTCTTCCCTACCAGTGTACATTTTGGGTGAACACGTTAAATCTATGTGTCACACACACACACACACACACACACACACACACACACACACACACACACACACACACACACACACACACACACACTAAAAGTGACTTGAGAGAAAAGTGGTTGGAGAACAGCCTATGAATTTCTCAGCATAACTTGTCCAGATTATCAAGAAAGAAAACCTTGAGCAGCAAACCTTGATTATATGTTTGCCTTTAATGAAGTCCCAGGTGTATTTACACTCATAAAGTGAAGTCTGTCTAAAGCTGCTGCTGTTTAAATCTTGGCATGACTCACTGAAAGCTGGTGGCTTTGCAGTAAAATGAATTGTGCCACTCCTGTTAATAACTACGACTCCAAGAAACTCAGAGTCTACATTTGCTTTTTGTGACGTTAGATCATCCGTGCACATCTACAGGGCCTTGAAAATGAATTCATACCCTTTAAGTTTTTTTTTTCATTAAGTTGTCACATTAAAACCACAAACTTCAATATTTTTTTCAGGGATCTTATGTGATAAGCCTACAAAAAACCATCAATGCTGTCTGGCGTTCCTGTCCTTGCTGAATAAAACCATCCCCACAGCATAATGCTGCCCACACCGTTTTATTGTGGGGGTGGTATGTGTTCGGTGATGGGCAGCATTGGTTTTACTTCACATATAACCTTTTTCTTGGCAAGAAAAGGTGTTTTTCTGGTCTCATCTGAAAAGGTGTTCTGCAAGTTCTGTCCTCAACATGACTTGTGTTAAAATCCTAAAAGGATTTTTTTCATGTTTTCTGTCAACAGTAGCTTTTGTCTTGCCACTTTTCCACAAAATGCATATTCTCTGAGTGTATGAACAATAATTTCCAAGTTGGAAGATTCTTCCACAGAGCTCATGGATTTGTTGTAGCTCCCACAGCTATAGCATGCATGGAGTTTGAGTTTAGTGAATGTGTTGTAATACAAGAATAAACAAAGTCACATTCAAAGAAATTTTGAAAAAGCAAGCAAGAGCAGAACAGCAATAAAGTACATTTACGCATTCCAGGTCCAAGTACAAACTTATTTTAAACCCAACTGCTCTCCCAGCAGTAGAGTCATCTAATGTATTATTAACTTGGTTATAACATTCTTTCTTAGCTAGCATTTCTATATCTATATCTATGACTGGTACAATGCATTAATAATTGCAGGCCATTATTTATTTAACAGTTTTCAGTGAAACTTGAAAGCGGTACCTTTTAAATTTGAGGTACTGCTTTACAATCAACATAGTGTTAAAATTTTCCAAGCTTCACCCATGAACTGCACTGGTGTGATCCTTGGTATCCATGATGCAGTTCTCTTAAACTTCTCCGGGCTTGACAGAACTGGATTTTTACTGAGAATAAATTAAACAAACAATGACGACCTCTGTATAAGCAACTTGAGAAAGAAATTAGCACAAATGTATTTAATTTAGGTGAATCAGATTTAAAGAATCAATTTTATCCAATTTTGAATTTTCAATTAGATGTCATCCACTTGACGGCCTATCACATAGGCCGTCAAGTGGATGACATTTAGCAGTACTAACATGTTCACAGCGTACTGTGAAATTGGTTTTGAAATAAAAAAAAAGAATCTGAAATTTGAAATTAAAAAAATCTTGTAATGATTGCAAACTGCCTTTGAACGTGAAGGGCAACATTTTGTACGACATTTTCTCTGGCAGGTGAAACAGATTCTATCTTCCAAGATTTGAAGCATTTAAAGGCTTAACGAATCTGAGTTTCAGGAGACCAAATGTGGGACTGTCAATGTCTTGTTATCAAATAACCTATTATCAGCCTTTTGTCTCTGTGGGGGTGCTAACCATGTTGACAGTTGGCCACAGTTGGATGTTGCCATTCATGACATATCATTTAGAGTTTTTGCATCATTTATCTGCACTGATCCATAATGATTATAATTCAATCTGCTCCACTGTTTTATAGGGAGCTGCATCTCCCCCTGCTGTTTTTACTGTAACTGCACCATGGCATAATTGAATAAAACAGGATTTTGTGCAGCCCAGTGTAGCCAGGGACTTTTGTGTTTCCTTGAATTCACTGCTATGTTTTAAAAGTGATTATGCTGCAGTAGCATTTGATGTAATTCCCTCCCTCCCCCTAAAAGAATCATGAATAGAAGTAATATGCTATTTTTTACAAGCATCCTAAAAATTAACTGTGAAACAAATTGTAAACTACTGAATTACGGTAAGATTAAAAACTGTTATTTGTTCGAAATTATAAGGCATTTGCACAAATCTTTTTGCTTGTTTACCTTAAGGAATTTCTACGATTTAATTTTAATAACATTAAAAATAATAATAATAATAATAATAATAATAATAATTTAGCTAACACACAAAAACTGTTTAAGACCTATGCATCTCAAAGGTTTAAGATAAAGCTTTCAGATATTTTGTGACTTTTGATATTTTCTAAGTTTATTAAAGGTTCCAAACTCCAAGTAAAACGATAGGGATATAGTAAATAACAAGCGTTCAAAGGACTGGAGTGGACAACCTATGAACGTTTAAGTTATGTTGTTATAAAGTGATGCTTAGCTGCACAAGATTTAAAAAAGGCCAAATGTTACAAAAAGGTGAGATGAACTGTCACCTTTAAAAAATAATATATTTTCCTTAGTATATAAGGATATACTTTTAGAAACTAGTAAAATAAGTTAAAACGAGTAAATATTAAATGAGACAAAGTAATGTTTTATTATTTTAATAATAATAATTAATCATTTAGGAGTTAACCCAACGCAGAGTAGCTAATTTACAATTTGACTTCAATAGATATTATTTAAAACACGGCGGTAAAACGCAGAATAAGAAAGGCATCATAGCTGGATAACTGCAGACGTAAATGCATTTGCATGCCAGATGTTGAAAGCAGTTTCAACGTTGATACTGTAATTTCCCGAACACCCGAATGCAGCACAACTTCTCGTAATGCACTAATCCTTTTTGCAGCGAGTCGGCAAAAACACGAAGGTTCGAAGTAGGTTTAATGATTTTAAATAATTCGTTTTAAAAACATTTCCTCTTTATTTAAAAAAAAGTTTCTGTTTCACGTTTTTATTTTATTCCTTTTGAACGGTAAATAGTCTCATCTCTAGAAGTCTTTAATTTATGTTCTTATGTAATATGCCTAGTTACGTTTTACGTCAATATCCATCAGAATAATATCTAAAAAAGAAAAAGAAGCACAACTTCCGGTCAGCTGATGTTGCTGCGTTGCAAAGATCACGTGACCATTTTGAACACGTGACGCTCTGGCCCAGAAAGCGTCGACATGGCATCGGCTGCGCAGTGAGTTACCAGAGATTATTTTATTTCATTATGTAAAATATTCGCGTTAAGTCACAAAATTCTGACTTTTGCTGTTCATTTGCCATTTTAATTGCTGCCAGGCTGAGCTGCGCGCCGGAGCTGCGCGCCGGCAGAACTTTAATACTTCGGGTCATTTTTCAGTCTGTATCTTTACAATAACAGTAGATTCAGTTTTAATTTTACGCTTGAAATAAACAGATTGGAGTAGGTGTTCTAACAGTTCGAAATAATTGAAATAGTGTTCTGTAGTTTTATTTTTTTAACAGGATGCACATAGCCGAGGGGAAACATTTAAATGTTTTAGCATTTCACTGAAATGTAGATTATACCTTCAAAGGTCTTTGACTTGTGCAAACATCTCTTATATTAGTATTAAAGCAATGCACATATTCGCACTTTTCCTATAAAATAATACAGTTTTTGTAGATCTAGAAGATATCGAAAGGTATACAAATATCACAATGTTTGACTGTAGTGTAGAAACAATTTCTTCCCATGATCCAGGAAATCTTACACAGAGAAACAGCTTAATTACAACTGGGCTCTGTGTCTGATTAAGATTTTTCCATTACTAAATTAGAATAAACCTTATTCTTTCAGGTTGGAATGAAATGCATTTAGTTCATGGATTAACCTCTGCTCTAGGTGGAAACATGTTGAGCTTTATCTTATCAGCAGACTTCTTGCTGGAGATCAGATTTATTTCCTAAGATCTATCAGTGACAAGTTTACTTGTCAGCATCTTCTGGCTAAACTGTTTCTTCTAAACAGATCTTGATTTTTTTTATTGCCATTTCCTCTAATCCTTTTCAAGCCTATCGAATTGATCATTGTGTGTGCCTATATTTCAAATAGATTGTCATCACAAATTGGTGTGAACAATTTTAAATTTTTGAAGTACTCTGTAAAATGCAATCTTGCCTTGTGGATTAAAGTATTCAACCTGCAGAGAGCAAAGAGGCTGAACACTTAGTGTAGATAATGTAGACCAAAGGTCACAGAATGAGTTGGAAATATTGTAATGCCAGATGAGAAACAGGGATGTTAGAAAAATTTAGATTTATCTAAGCATATATCATCATCACATTATGTAGTTATAACAGTGTCATTACATTTTCTTATATTGCATAGAGATTTAGAGATAGGAAGTCTGCATCAGGTTCATTTGTGTAAACTGGCTTCAAAACAAACAAACAAATGTAATAAACTCCTATAAAATTACTTTCATCAGAAAATGTGCATATTTATGAATGAGGAACTATTAAATGTATTTAAAGCCGTGATTTAATATCACGGTATAGATATAATATAGACAGACAGGAAAAAACTGCGGACTGAGTAAAAACTGTGAGATGTCTAAATACCAAGTCTTATTTTTTTATTAAGTAATTTTATGGCTAAACCTTTTTTCAATCCCTTCTCATGTTTAATTATTGTACAACTGAAACAGAAATGAAACTTTAAATATGTTTAGTCTTCAACTGAATGTACTGCAGGTCAGTGTTTGTGAAGGTTTGAATATCCATTAACTACATGGATAAAAATAATAAGAAGAGTCAGTACGGTTGTCATTTTGCAGGTGAAAAACAGACTACTCTTTAGGTTAATCTTAATAAAAACCTATTAAGTGGATTTCAGTGTGACCAGGCACTGCCGTACCCTGACCTTCCTGAGATGCATCTTCTTGTCCTTTCAGACCCATCTACTGGCTGGGTAATGACACCCTCAGGGTGTCGGCTGCCCTTTTCGCTGAGAATCGTCAAAGATTGTGCCTGGGGTTGAGAGCTAAAGAGGGTTTACTGCCAAAGTCAGTCGTGTTGCTGCAAGGGGGAGAGCAAACGCAGAGGTACTGCACGGACACAGACGTCCTCTTCAGGCAGGTGGGTTGTATTTTTGCATTTATTTATTACTTTATAATCTGTTTACCATCTTTGTGAACAGAAGATAAAACATCTTCTTGTTTTTACATTTCTGCTTCCTTTTCCTGTGCAGGAGTCTTTCTTCCACTGGGCTTTTGGAGTGACAGAGGCCGACTGCTTTGGAGCCATAGATGTGGACACGGGAAAATCTATTCTTTTTGTTCCTAAGCTGCCTGAAAGTTATGCTACTTGGATGGGGGAGTAAGTCCTAAAACTCCTCAAAGAGTGAAAACACTGTGCATAATAACACATTTGTACATTCTACATGTTTTTTGGACTTTGTCAGTTGTTCTGCTTGCATCTGTGCACAGGATCTTTCCAAGGGAGCACTTCAAGGGGAAGTATGCTGTTGACGAGGTGCAGTACACCTGTGACGTAAGTATGTGTTACATTTCCAGACGTGGCGTTTTAGCATGACGATTTGATATTTAATGGTGGCAGAAAGTGATACTGTTGGGGCAGATAATCTGTTTGTAGCTAATCTTAATCCAAATGATCCAAATCCGATAACTGTTACTGCAGGAGATCAGCATGTCAAATAGAAATGATAGAAATGAAAGACATAGGGTAATATTGAAGAATATGTTTCACTCATTCCTCTTTTAAGCCATGTTCAAGCATTTTTATGAAAATCTGGGAAGCTTGTATTTTCTGTCCTCACATTTTTGAGCGATATCTGAGGTAACAAGGACAAGTGCTGAGGAAGGCAAAAGATTCAGCAGCTTGTGGTTGCCCACAAGCTAATCATTAGCTCTGAAAGATGTCACAAGTTTATGGGCTTCAAGAGCAAAGTTGACAATGGCTTCTTCAGTTTTAAATGATTAGCTGGGCTGATTGGGTTCGCCACAAAGTCGTCAAACTCTTCATATTGCAGAGATAAAAGTAAAGAAAAACTCATCCGTGCACATGTTCCTTGTGCGTACCTTTTCTAGACATTTGAAACGGCATCATACACGGTTTTATAACATTCTAGAACAGCTTGCCATTAATTGTTTTAGAAACGTTGAAATATTTTGTGTCCTGAACGTTACGACTCTGAGACTCCATTTGTAATTCACATTTGCTCCATACATGCAAAATGTATGTTTTCAAATAGCACAGCAATGACCCTATAATTACATTTCTTAATTGAATCTGTGCGCTTTGCAAATGTTTGGTCTGCGCCGATAAAGACATGCTCACCTTGAGATGTCGAATAACCACAGCATCTCCAACTGATGGACTCTGATTAACTTTATAATTAATTTAGCAATCAACCTATCCACTTATATAATGGACATATCTAAACACTGAAACATACACAAAGTAGGAGCATTTCCATTGTTTTGCTTTATTTTTTAGTAATTTATGTTCACTTCAAAGAGCTGACAGGATTTTATGCTCTGCAAAGTGTTTCTTTTTGTCATTCTTATATAAATGGCATCAATTCTAGCAAGATAAAAAAGAAAAACTCTTGTCATATTATTTATGACTATTTGTTATTTAGATATTATTTATTGCCTTCTCCACCAAACCCAGACAACCTCCAGTATACTGCGTCTTAGTAAGGTCAACATAACATTCTCAAATCCCACAGCAGTGTTTGTGAGCATTGAAACAAGAATTTGTTTTGAGATGTTTATGCTGCTGGCAGAGTACAGCAGACTCTCGTCATCAATTGTGGTGCTTATTATTGGAAAGGCCACAGCGTCAGACTGACCTTTTTCATGAGGACTGATTCTTGTCTGTCTTGAAGCTCTGCTGGGAGTCTGAGTCTTCTAATTATTTTTTTGTAGGTTGCTGAAGTCCTGACCAACATGAAGCCATCAGTTCTCCTGACACTGGTAACTATCACTTAATTAACAGGATTACGCTTTATGATGTCCGCTTCTTTAGATACTGAGCAACTGTATTAGGGGTGTAACATTATACATATTTGTACCGAAAATATTCAGTACAGCAAAATCCAGGATAACCTCCATTAAAAAAAAGCAAACCAAATCTTCAGTCAGTTTTATAATGGCCACTTTTTTATTTGTTTCCCTTGAATGAAGAGAATCAAAAGCAAATCTTGACATTAAAACTGAAGTACACCTACTCTAATAATTGTTTTATGCTGTTTAAAATGTACCATAATAATTTTTTTTTTAAAGCGAGGACAGAACACGGACAGTGGGAGCACCTGCCGCGAAGCCTCCTTTGAAGGAATCAGTAGGTATGTCTAATTGGCCGTTTTTTGCATTAACAGGATTAACCTTTTATTTGTTCAGGTTGGCTGTGAGGTTGAAATTCTTTATCAGAAGAAGAGAAAACTGTTGGCTAAATTAGAGAAAGATCGATCTTTTGAAACGCTTTTCTCGAAGGCAAAAAGCATTCAAAGTCTCTGACCCTGGAAGTCAGAGAAGTAGAGCCCCGATATGAGTTGCACAAAGCTTTTTACACGCTTTTTATTTCCACATCCTGCTTTCACACATACACACAGACACAAGAATGAGATGAAGAACAAAGGGAAAACCCATCACATGTCCCTAAAAGATAAACAGCTCAGCATATAGAGGTACAGGTCAAACCAACATCTGCTTAAACACTTTTTCTTTTTCTGTGATTTCACCCAGACTGCGTGACCTTTGGTTGCACATGTTTCTTGCACTTTGTTTTAGACACTCGTTTGTACTATGAGCTAATTAAATACAATTAAACACGTCGATAACAATAAGAAATCAGACAAATGTATAAATGTTTCCTATTACAGCTGTTTTCCATTTATAGCTAAACATACGCCAGTGTTCTACATACGTCTTAGTGACTGTAATAAGGTAAACATCCTTGCTTTTTATGTACTAGGTTTCAGTTTATCTGAAATACGTTTCTTTCCTGCATGTGTTTGTTGTACTTTTCTTCTCACAGATACTTTATTTAGTTTATGGTGCACTTCTTTTTTTCAGCTTCCAAGTGAACAACACTCTCTTACACCCAGTCATTGTGGAATGGTGAGTGTGTCAAACTGCATTTTACACCGCATGACTGAGAAAGTTTGTCTTAGGAGCTCCAAAATGTTTATTCAGCAGAATTCTTAAACAAACACACATCCTAGGGAATTTTTTTTTGCGGTTGTTTTCAGGGCGGAAGTTTTCTACTTCTGCTTCTTTCCTCTGACTCAGAAATCTCTCTGCATAGACATAGTGATCTACGTGCTCGCCTGGTTGTCCTTGCCATTAGAGTTTGAGCTCTCCAGATGAATCAATGTTCTCAGAAATGAGGGAGAATGCTTTTCAGTCACATTTCTTGGAGCACAGAGCCTGATTGAACCCTCTGCCTCGTTCCTCTTGCTGAAAGTAGCATTGGTCTCTTTTAATTGGATATCTGTTTTTAGAATAGACGTCAGTGTTTCTACTGGTTACCCCTGCCTTGGATTTATTTGATTTCATTATTGCAGGGATTGCTAAACATTATCCCTAGCAATTCCCCCAAATGAATGAGAAAGATATGAATTAGCTGTAAGCTAAAAGAAGACTGCAGCACTGTTTTGTTGTGAGCTGAAGATTGATGGAGGTTCTTCCCGAGAATATTTGATTTAATTAATGCAGAAGATCCTGGGGTTAGTGTTAGACATGCTGATTCACACAGTTTATTTCGGACATGTATATTTTTAAAAAAGTTAGAAGGGTAAGTTTATATTTAATAAACTTTTTTATTCCCCAACACACATACATATAAGATACTTAAAATTGTCCCAACATATTTCCATTACAATGAACTTTTACATCCTGTGACTAAAACCCCATTAAATTGCTGTGAAAATAATCCACACATATTTGTTTTTAAAAAGCTTTGTTTGGAAATTGCTCTAATTTTAGCTTTGTAAGGTGTTTTAAAACTTCATGGATTTAATAAAAAGATTACTTCAGGGTGTCCACAAGCTGTGTGACTGACCATAACGTGAACTGATTGCTCCTTGTTCTGTCTGGTGTTGCAGTCGCCTCCGTAAGACTGATATGGAGTTGGAGGTTCTGCGCTACACCAACAGGGTTTCTAGTGAAGCGCACAAAATGGTAATACACGCCTTTTCAAGATGGATTATATGAGAGGATGGCTAAACTGGGGTATTAATGGAGAAGAAGTTGCACACCCTTAAAATGAAGAAGTATCATATCAAAAGGAGTTCAAGACTTATTCGTTTTAATTTATTGATGCTAAATGGGGAAGCAACATAAGAAGAGGGTACATTTTGTTTTTCATACATCGCTTGTGAATTTAATTATTGCATCAGACTTAAAAATGTATTTAAGTCTGATGAATTTAATTATTGGGCACAAACAGTTGAATTTTTCACAACAGAGCTAGAGCTGTATTTTTTTAAATTTATTTCTTATTTTTCCCTGAAATAATTGGACGTATAAATCGAATTGTTAAAAATTTGACTAGACAAAACACAAAAATCCCCTAAAATGTCAATTTATGCCATTTTTTTTATTGTTTTCACCCATTGTGTTGTGGGATTGATGTTCCATTTTTGCCTTCATTTTTAAAAAATAAAACATTTAGTGATTTCTGTGCATCTAGTGGACGCAGATATTTAGTTTCAGATTTCTTTAACTATAATAATTCATAATTCATTTTTGATAGTTCTGAGGTTAATGTTAATGATAATCTATATTTGCCCTTTGTTGTAGGTGATGAAAAACGCCAGACCTGGAAAGAAAGAATATGAAATGGAAAGGTAAGTTGTAATTTTAGTCTTTCTCAGTGGATCTGCTGCTCTGCATTTGCTGACAAGACGTGGAAGCACAGCGCCTTGTGCTGATAGATTGCTGTGAGACTTCTAGCTCATATTTGTCTTTCAATTTTATATTTGTTCTACGGAAAGAGACAGAGAATATTAGCTACCCGTTCTTCTGTCTTTATTATCCCACCAAGGATTGCGACGGTCATTGAAGTTCTTGACTTTAAAATAAATGTTACTTAATGCAGACGACAAACGTTTTCACTGAAGATGACTGGGCTCAGATCGTTTACTTTGGTTCTCATTGGTAATGCTGTGTTTCTGTTTTTATTTTTAAGTCTGTTCCAGCACTATTGCTACTCCAAAGGCGGGATGCGACACACTTCCTACACCTGCATCTGTGGAACGTGAGGCTTTATTAATAAAATTAATATAAACTACTTTTGAAGTTTATTACTTTTTACTTGATGTTCAAATTCAGTAGCATTCCTTTCCTTCTTGCATAAATCCATGTTTATCAGACTTTTCTCATAGGATTTAGTGCATTTAAGGTATTTTTGTAGCAGAGTTGTATTTAATTATTTAAATTCTTACAAATGAATCTGTTTCCTCCTTAAAAGTCTGAAGAAGTAGCCTTTGTTTCCAGGGAGCAATCTCTACTTTCTAATCTCAAACAGTGTTCCAATCAGTGAATTGACAGTGCTTGACACATCAATAATTAGTCTGTAGTCGGGTTGCCATGTGGACGGCCCTACAGGGACGTTTCAGGGGGATCTGGAGAAATAAACACAAAGTGATTCGTATCTCACTTTTTGAGTTTATGAGAAAAAAAATGTAATACCAGTTAGTTTATGATCTATAAACATTTTAGAATAACTGTATACCAGAGAGCTGAAGCTGTGAAATGTTATTGATTTCTTTCCTCCTCATTTGCTCCCACCAGGGGCAATAATTCCTCTGTCCTCCACTACGGTCATGCTGGGGCTCCAAATGACAAGACAATTCAAGATGGAGACATGTGGTGAGCAGACTTTAGTAGTTTTTCATCAAGTTACTGATTCATGACTCACAATTTGTTTTGGAAGCATTTCAGAAATTATCTTATGTCGTCGGCTTCAAATTGCCTTTCTGTTGTTTCACAAGTAAAACCAAACTACAAGAAACAAATGTCTGAGTTATGATGTTCCTTTCCCTTGCAGTTTGTTTGACATGGGAGGAGAGTACTACTGCTACTCCTCAGACATAACCTGCTCCTTCCCAGCCAACGGAAAGTTCACTGCAGATCAGAGGGCAATATATGAGGCGGTCCTAAAATCCTCACGCGCCGTCATGGCTGCCCTCAAACCAGGTTATCATCTTCAGTGATGCTAAGGACAAGTTACCAAAAGAAAATGTGACCTTTTCACTATTTTAGAAACAATACATGACAGAATGTCTTCACATATTCCATCCAGTACAGGGATTTTGGAACGTCCTACAGAGTTGGGTTTTTTTTCCATTCTTTTAATGATTTTGTTGAACAATATAGCCACAGTATGCACCTTTACACTACTACTGCTTTTGTCATTAAGCTAAAAAATCTACTTAAAACTCCAAACGGTGGAATAAGGAGGTGATTGCAAGTCCTGAATCAACATTTGTGAGGGCTTAAGGGAAAATCAATAGTAATAAAGTATATTTATGCTATAAATGTTTGAGTAGATACAATGTTGCTTTGCTAAAAACAATACAGGTGTATATCAATAGTTAGATTATCGCTAAGGACAAATTAGCATCTACAAAACATACATGGCTGTTTCATAGTTTCATTACAGACCGATTGACATATTTCAAGTATTTATTTCATTGAATGTGTATGAATATGGAATATGACTGTTTATAGGCATGTTGATAGAAAGCTGAGTGCAAGGAGAGGCTGTTGTAGAAAAAAAGGGAGGCAAGACTAGAAAACAGGAGAAAAGGAACTGAAATGTTGCTCAGTGAGGAAGTAAATTTTGCATTTCATAACAAACAAAAGTCAAGAACACGTATCAAACTCGTGGTCTGCTGGCCAAATCTGGTCCACCAGAAGTTTTTATGTAACCCTTTAGACTATAGAAGTAGAACCTTTGAGATAACATCCATCCAACATTTTTTTTACACCATTGTCCTAAGTGGGGTTGGGAGGGGTGACGGTGACGATCTGAATCAAGACATTTCTGGTCACCAGTCCATTGCTTTTCTATTTTATTCATTTTTTTATTTAAGCCTTTTGGAGATTCTGATTTAATTTTCCAGCAGGACCTGCCCAAACTACCATAAATTCTAATACATATTTCAATGACCACAGCATCTTTATGCTTGTTTGGTCACAAATTATCCCTACATAAACCCTGTAGGAATCTGTTGACTAGAGGAGAGAGAGAGAGACCAGAGCAAACAATGCAGAAGAGCTGAAGGCTTTTCTCTAAACAACCTGGGTTTTCTCTGCACCTGATCAGAATTATAAGCTGCTTATGTTGTTTCTGTTAATTGATTTAATGCTAATGTTTATGCACTCCTCTAGTTGTATCATGAGACTCTTCTTCTGTTGTTTTGGGAATCAGATGCTGAAGAGTATTTCTTATCCTGGGGCAAAAAATGTTTCTAACAAAATAACAAAACAATATTTTTAGTAGGTAAGGAGAAATAATCCCCGTCAATCTTTGTAGCAAACATTTGTACAAGATCTTATTTTTGGCACGCCCAATAAATTAACAAATATTCATTCAACATGTAATCGTCAGAAAGATCTTTTGTTGTTGGTCCAGAAAACATATCTTCATCCATATGTGATAGTACCTTCCTTTTTCAGTGAGTCTGACCAAAAAGCCAATTTTTTTAAAGAAAAGTGTGTTATATCATTATTTATTCAATTTGAAAATAAATAAAAATGAATTATATGCTCTTTAAAGAGAAGGACCACCAGGCTGTGTTGGACATACATGGCAGGTTTTTAAGACTTCTTGCCACTTGTGTTGTATATTCTGTGTTTGGTGCGTTTGAAGGGAAGTTTAATGATTTCTGTTAGCACACACAGCAAGCAGTCACAAAAAATCAGGGCTGCACAGGGGCAGCTGGAAGGACCCTGAGGCGGGGAAGGTATAGCTGACTGAATTCATGTGAGGACTAGAAGACAGTGTGAGAGGTATGAATCTCACCTTAGAGAAAATCTCATCCAGTGCAGAGTTGTTCACACTAAGTGTTAGTGACAGCGCTCTGGCCCCCAAACTACCTCACCTCCATTTCCTCTAGAGAAGGTGCAACTTTTCCACACAAGTCCCTATGTGTTATAGTTTGATTGATATATTATCTTCCAGTAAATAAAATTGGCTTTTCTATGCAACACCTTTTGTTCATTAGTAGCCAAAATATGTTTGTTTTGAAGGTGTGAAATGGACTGACATGCACCGTCTGGCTGACAAAGTTCACCTGGAGGAACTTGTGAAGATTGGCATCCTGCATGGAAATGTTGAGGACATGCTGAAGGTCCACCTGGGTTCGGTCTTCATGCCGCACGGCCTGGGACACCTGCTGGGCATCGATGTTCACGACGTGGGAGGTTACCCAGAGGTAAGGCGATAAAGATATATATATATTTAGAAGCTTTTTCATATTTGTACATCGTATCAAGTGTCCCAATTTTACTGACTGAAAGTGAAATTAGTCAGAGCAGGTGGCTTTGGTCAATGTTTACAGCTCAAATATATTAGATGTTTTTAATGTTAATGCATTACAGCTGATCCAGGAGAAATTAGCTGATTCTCATCTCTGGCCATTTGATTAGTGCTCCTCAAAAAATTTACATTGTGCACACTACAGTAAAATAACTAGTGGCTAAACGAACCGAATGTCATAAATTACTCTGGTCAACAGCCGAATAATTGCCTGGGAGGGGTTCAATTGTTTTAGGGTAATTTTGATGTGCTGAATCCAAAAATCATGTTGGTTTTGCTCAATCAGGTCAACTTTCTGAACTCTGGTTGCAAGCTGAGCATCAAAATGCATGACTTGTTGTCACAAATGGATCATTTTCCTAAAGATCAATAAGTGATGAGCTGGAGGAGAGATTCATCAGGACAGAAAAGACATGGAGAATTTTGCACAATGAAGACAAACTGTTCAATAAACATGTACTTACCCTTATCAAGACTTTATTATTCAACTTACAGAAATCAAGAAATTAGTTTTCTTACAGTATGTATTAATTAATTAATACATACTGTAAGAAAACTAATTTCTTTTCTCCTGAAATCTTCTTTGTATGCGAGATATTAATGAATATAAATGAACTGATAATGTCTGAAGAGTGCATTTTCTCCAAGTCAAATTAGAAGAAAAACTTGACCTGATTGAGATAAATGGACGTCATTTTTTGATTCAGTGGTGCAAAATAGTCCTTAATCAGTTGAAAAAATAAAAAACGTTCAAAACGTATTTTTTTGTAACCCAGTGTTATAGGTATTCATTAATTATCTTGTTTTCCAAATGGAAGTGGTTGCATCTTTATTTTTTTAAAAAAGACACAATGATGTGTTTTAAGGGGGTGGAGCGCATTGATGAGCCCGGACTAAAGAGTCTGCGTATGGGCCGCCTGGTGCAGGACAGGATGGTCCTCACTGTGGAGCCTGGGATATACTTCATCAACCACCTGCTGGACAAGGCGCTGGCTGACCCTGCTCAGAGCTGCTTCATCAACTCCCAAGTGCTGACCCGCTTCAGAGGCTTCGGAGGGGTCAGTGCGCTTCTGCAGTTTGACACGTTTATGTCTTTTGGTCCTGAATCAATGGAAAATCATTGAATGTAAAATAAATGTTTTCACTCACAGAGACTTTGAGTTTGTGATCTGACCTCAGTGTCTTTAACTTGTCCAGGTCCGCATTGAGGATGATATTGCAGTGACAGCCGACGGCATGGAGCTGCTGACCTGTGTGCCTCGAACAGTGGAGGAGATCGAAGCTTTCATGGCCGACTCTGACAAAAACTTCGATGCTGAGAATGCCTAAAAATAAAACCGTATATCATGCAAGTTACTCAAGTCTGAGCTGTCTGAAATGACCTCTGATGTTATTTTAAGGAAATACGTAAAATGAACAGTATCATTAGAAGAAAATTCTCTCTGATCCTCCTTATAAATGTTTTTGTTGATTTAAAAGTTTTTTTTAATCAAAGTAAACAACGATATCCTGATTTTTGAGGATTTTTAAAAACTAATTTTCCTATATCTTCATCATTTTCTACAACAAAATGAAAATAAAGATTTAAACTTGTGCAACAGATTTGTGGATGCATTTCATTTTTAGAAAAAAAAAAACATTTTAAACTTAGACAATACGTTTTCTTCATTGTCATGGTTGTAACCAGGATGGAAAATGGCCACTATGAATTTAAAGGTGGCCTCATTAAACTCATTGCAGGTTGGTGGTGAGCGTTTCTGGAACTATATTTTTCCTACTGTTTATGGCAATCCATTCTTAGATGCATAGTTTTTCTAACCTATACAGTGGTGTCTCAAAATACTGTAGATCTGTCTAAACAAAAAATGGGATCAGTAGACTATCAAAAAGACGGAAACAGAAGTAGTTGCAAGTATTTACGAGAACCTGGTGAGACTTGAGGTATTTTTACATAGCTTGTCCTCTTGGCTGACTCAAAAGTAAAGATGCAAACTATTTGAAAACTTGAAATTATCTTTCTACATTAACATCAAGTGTATAATCCTTAAAATCCCCCCAAAAAATATTTCTGGGAAGATGTTTTATTTGTATCTGTTCCTCAGAAATCAGATATGTTGGTGATGAAAATAAAACTCCACAATGAGATAGGCTTTTATTTCTGTAAGTAGTGTTAACCACTGTTTCACCTCACTGCCTCTGTGTCTGATTATTTAATGTAAACTAGATGTGAGTCGGAACATTTTATGATTACTAACCACAATATACAATGTGTTGCATCGTCCTCTTCATAAAAAAGTCACCACATCTTGTCTCTGTGCAACCGTGTGCCGGCTGGTAATGACAGTGAGATTTTCTGCTGCTTTGTGTGGATAAAGCTACAATTTTGTGTTTTTCTGAATGATCTTTCATTTTTCCTGGAGCATTTTTATTCTGCCGGGCTTTCAGATTGACAAATTGATCATCAAGCCCTTCTCCATCTGCTGCAACTAAGAGAAAGCTTTCATGTTCTGCAATTTGGTGTTTTCAAAGAGCAATGTTGATCCTATTTGGCTTCAAATACAATAAAAATAGTACATTTCCTCTCCAACCAAAGAAATTGTAAAATTCAGTGGCTTGCCAACAATTCTTAAATGTTTAGTTGTTGTTTTTTTCATTTTTCAGTTTACAATCACAAATTGCAGAATATTTGATGTGGATTTTATGGGACAAACAAACACAAAGCTGTACATAGTAAGCATTGAATAGAGGGTGATATATGATGTGCAAAATTCTTTAAAGATAAAAATCAGTGGAAAACTGATATAGGCCTACTTGAAACTCCACACAGGCTTCCTGTTAGTTGTTTTTTTTAAGAGAAATGATAACATTACATTTAAACATGAATTATAATGAGTAAATATTTGAATTGAAGTGATACATGCTCTCTGTGAAATTAAACAAATCCTGGCTGTCAAAAAGATATGAATATATGGAATATGAGCTGATAGACTACCAACTAATTAAAGGTCTGATTCTTGCCAGAGGGCGTTTGACTAAATAATTTTACCACCGTTACTTTGTAGTAGTCACTTCTACGCTTTACACTTGTCAGTTTTAATTATGTTAAAATAAAAATAATTATATAGAAATAAATAATAGATGGCAAAGAGGATTTATCGTTTCATTTATGCTACTCAGCAGTTTATCTTCACAGTATTTACTACAACGGACATCTTTTTCTTAGGTTTTTTGTTTTGTTTTGTCTCTTTGTGAGGTGATGGTGTTGCAGACTTGAGTAACCCGACTAAGGCAAGTTTATCTCGCTATTGGTACAACCTGTTTAAGATTTATTTTTGTCTTCCTGGCCTTTAAGATTTTTACAAAGGTAGTGATGCTGCAGAAAGTACAGACACTAATGTGCGTCTCTGGCAGATCGGCTGTCTGTGACTTTGCATGAACTTATTCTACTGTGTTGCAGCAGCTTGTGTCTTTTGATGTTTAATTGTTAGTTTTAGGAATTCAAGAATCTAAAAATGTCAAAGTTCACTCACCGTTGATTTAAAATCTCTCAATCCAGTGATATTTGGAAACGGCTGTGTTATCTAGTTGGTTGTCACAAAATGTTAGAGACCGAATGGATTACAAATTGTCTCAGCTGTATGCTGGCAAAGCCAGACTGCCAATTAGCATTCAAGGCTGGTGACCTGTCAGACATCCTACTTATCTCGTTTGCAAGCACTCAGTAGCAAAGTGGGTTACATGATAATTTAATTTGTCTTTTTTTTTCCTCTTTTACCCCAAGTAATTTGCAGCAGATTGCCTCTAATAATGCCCCTGTTTGTGTTAGAGGTTTCTTAGTCCTTAGAGAGCTGTTCATTTTCTTTATTTTTACTCAGGATTGTTGCAAAGTCAGTGACCGGATGCAATAAACCATTCACTGTCGTCACTTACTGAGAAGAAGTGAATGCAGGGAAAATTATTGACTCAACTGTCTAATGTTGCCTAATGATTGGTTAGGAGGAGCAATTGCAGCAAAGTTAATGGCTCAATGCAGTCAGGCATCCACCGTCACCACATGTGAGCTCAGGAGGAGGGATTACTGCGGAGTCAATGATTGGATGCAATCAACCAACTAATCTTGCCAAGCGCTTGCTTAGGGGGAAATATTGCCGTGACGTTATTATCACCACAGATCAACGATCCACTGCTGACACACTTTTAGTCAGAAACAAGATTGCTGCAAATTTAAAGCCAAGTTGCTTTAATTGCCCACCTTCACCACGTGCTTTTTCAGGCTGTTGCTGGAAAATCACTGACTTTGACAATAACTTTCTACCAACCTGCATTATGAACAAAATTTCACTGCATTGTTTTATAACTATGATCAAATTCAAATGTGCCTAATCTATTTTTTAACCTTTTTATGGTTGTGTAGATGTGGATTTATTTGATTATATATTTCTGAAATTAACTGTACCTGCCTGTTTTAAAAGGGCCTGAAATGACATTTACTGTCATTTGCTACATAAATAAACTCAGTTGAACTGAGTTGAGTTTTCTAAATGAGGGGAAACTGTGGTGTTTATTCTTAAAACTGAGTCTCAAAGAAGAAAAGCTGGACTTTAACTGCTTTTCTCCACACACTTATTCACCAGAACATTTAACAGCACAAATGAACAGACCCACTATGGACAAAACCCACAGAGAGTTAAACTGTATAATTCTCAACAAGCAAGTAGGCAATTTTATCGCATGATGGGTGAATTATGTGAATTGTGTGAGTTATAGACATTAAGCTGCATGGACCTATAAATTCATGCAATGCCTGTATTCAGAAAAAAATAAATAAATCTTTAGGGACACACTTTGACTGTGAAAGTGAGGACAGTGTTCGATCCTACAAAGTGCCTGTTGCTCATCATATCAGCGATTTAGCCATTAAAACACTTGTGAACTGTTCTCAAAGGACTCGACCACTGACAATCTTGGCTGTCTTTCATATCAAACCTATATTAAACGTGCCACCTACTGCATCATTTGCCTTGCTTCGTCATTTATTCTGAAAATATACACAGTTTTAAGCCGCTCTCAGCTGTGTGTTATGGGAATTTGTGGCGTGTTGTTGGCAGTTTCCCAGAGGAGAATCATGACTGGGTTAACGGCTCTACAGCTCTTATACAAATCCACTGAACTCATGATAATGAGGAATAAAATGTTCAGACTATTATAGATAAACACATGCCAGGTAGAAAAACACTGATCATTTTGTAGGTTTAACATTATCCATATCCTGGTGACACATCAAGATTTATCTGTATTTTATTTTATTTTTTACAGTTTTACAAGGTGTTAGATTTAAAAATAGGCACATTTTATGATGCACATGATTATTAAAATCTTTAATCAGGCCGTCTAACACTGAATTATTAAACCAGAAAATGTAGCAGTGTTACTGCACTTCTGCAAGCTTTATTCACACTGACTAGAAACCCTGGATGCTGAAGAAAGTGTTAATTAATATGAAGTTAAATCTGCTTCCATGAGACTGTATCTCATTCTCCTCCTCATTCTCAAACATACATGATGTCTTATGAAAAAAATAAAATACCATTTATATTGTTAAAAATTGATAATGTGTGCAACCTGTCAATGATCTTCACTTTCTATTTGGATTCCACAAATAAACAAACTTTTTGATGTTATTATAAATTATTGCGATGCACCCGTATGTGCAACCCTTCTGAAAATACTGACTAATTAACAAAACGACAGCAACCATGTCCATATAATGGTAAACACAACCATTAGGGAGAGTTGACCTGGCGATTGGCCAGGACTAGTATAATCCACAAAAGGTCACCGCTAAAGAAACCGATTATTCAAAGTGCTGCAATCAAGCGTAATGGAAAGGAAGCCTCCTTATTAAAATCACCAAAAAATAAAAATGCTTGTCATATATGTTGCTCTGGATGTAATGAATCCATATGTGTTTCAGTTCAAATTAAATTACCGTGAAGGAACATTTTGATCATATTCTAGTTTATCGAGATGCATCTTTATATCTCATATAATTGCATGAATATATTTTTACTTTTCTTTTAAGTCCATCAAAAATGAGTCTTCAAAGTCACCTCAGCATGCGGCCATCTGGAAAAGTGTAAAAAAAAAAAAAAAACGTAACTGAAGATTAAACCAAGAGCCTGAAAATGAAATATAAACATATGAGGCTGCAGATCATAAGCTTTCAGATTCCCTTTCCACTTTGAATGGGAGGGCAAAGGTCACAGTGCCCTGCTAATTCAAGGCTCATTAAACATGCTGGTTGTTCTGCTGCAACCCTTGTAATCCTTAAAGGTTGCAGATGTGAAGTCGAGGTGAAAACCAAGAGCGGTTTTCATCTTAGAGGCTGCAAATTCCTACAGCGTAAAACCACTTTGGGATTTAATTTGATTTAATTGTTGGTTTGGTTTGGATACACGCACTCCAGATTTAAATGCTGTGAAATGATGTTTTGTCTGCACTGGATGGAGCATGTGAACTATTTTTTTAAGCTGAGGAACGAAAAAGCAGAGGATTTCTTACATTCAGAGGGATTGGACTGAGGTTTCCCTGTTTAGGAGACGATGTTTCAATTCGAAGGAATTAGATTTTAGATTTTAATTGACATATTTTCGACAAATGTGTATTCCTCTTGGCTAAATAAATGTTTAAGGAATATATGTCACATTTTGGCGTTCGTAGAGGTTACATATTGGGCTTTATTGTAAACTTACATGTTGTTACATCATGGATCAAATGTCACAAAGAACTTTGTCTTCTAAAAAAAGAAAGAAAAAATGTCCATCACCAAATTAACCAAGAAAGGCTTCACATTTCTTCAAAGAGGAAAGACATGAAAATAAAATATAAAATCACATATCACTGACAAGCCTTTGGTCTTGTTCAGAGGTTAAAATGTATTTGAGTCAATAAATTAAAAAAAAAAATTGTTAGCAGCAGCCATGACAAGCAACTCTGAGCGTAATGCAATTATAAGATAACTATGTATTACCCCTCAGATCTTCTGGTTCTGGTTCTGCTCTGCATCTCCAGAACCAGAACCAAATAAGGAGAATCAAAATTCAGCTTCTATGCACCACAAATTTGGAACAAACTTCCAGAAAACTGTAAAACAGCTGAAACACTGACTTCCTTTCAATCTCGACTAAAAACCCACCTGTTTGGAGATGTATTTGAAACGTAATCAATTACAAATTTAACGATGGCACTTGGCTTATTTTAATGTTTTGATTGTTGATTCTATGTTGCACGACTCTGTGTTTTTGTGTGTTATGATATGAAGCACTTTGAACAGCATTGCTGCTGAACTGTGCTTTACAAGTAAAATTTGATTTGATTTATTATGAGTTTTCAATTATGTCACAGTTAGAAGCAGCATCTCATAAATAGATTGGGAGGGAAATTAAAATCTGTTGATTAGCCCATCAGAAATGGACGAACCATAGCAGCATATTATCGGCTTTCTTTCATTTTTAAAGGTGCACCAACCTGAGTGTGGACAAGCACTGTTTCTCATTCTTCTATTTTTTAGCGAGCCGAAATAATTTTTGGGATTTTAGCTGGAAAACAAGAAACATTTAGGCAGTGTCCAAAACCAGAGAAGATAATTGTCCAAACATGAAGCAGAATAGCTCAGACTAGAAATATTATTTACCATCCCACAGTGGGGAAATTTAGGTCTAACGGCAAATTTTCAACATAAGGAAAATAATAGTGGAAATCATTTTTCTTAATTCTTTTAGCACTTTGTTGCAGTTTCACTCCAATTCTCCTGAGATATTCCATCCTGGTGTCATTTCAGGCCCGTCTACCGACTTGGTAATGATACCCTGAAGGTGTCAGCTTCCTTTTAACTGAGAACTGAGACGATTTGGTCAAAAAGTCAGTGGTGTTGCTGATAGGAGGAGAACAGAGGCTGCAGTTCTGCACAGACGCTCATGTTCTATTCAGCCACGTGGCTGTCTGTGGTTGTTATTTATAAAGATACAATTCCAAAGCCAACAGTGAGATTATTGCCCTTTTTCTTCTTGTTATAGTTTTTTGACTACTGCTGAACCTTAGATTACATCCATCTTCTGTTTCCCTGTTGCGTATTACAGAGTGTCTTATTCTTACTTTGGTGCAAGAGTCTTTCTTCCACCCGGCCTTTGGACTGACTAAGTCTGACTGTTACGGAGCCATAGATGTGGAAATCCATTCTTTTTGTTCCAAACCCTCCTAGAAGCCAAGCTACTTGGATGGGGGAGTAAGTCATAACCTCAAAGGGCTTTGTACACTGCCAGCTGCAGCCCTGATGAAGTTACAGAGACTCACAGATAAAACTGTGCACCATCTCAGTTTCGCCGACGTTCTGCAGATCAACTTTTTTTTCCATTTTTTTTTGGTTTGTTCTGTGTAATTGTTTAAAATACAGAAGATTGTTTTTTTTTATCAGAAACACTGGAAATTGTGTGCTGTGTTTCAGGCAACTACTCTTTTCCACATTCAGGAATCCATTTTGGTTTGTGTGCAGCATGAGTGGCAAGAAGAAAACTGTTTTTGAAAGAAGGCTAAGTTATTAAAAAGTTATTAAAAAAAGTGTTAACCTTTTGACCCATTTGGGCATTTGCTATTGTACAACATGTAACCAAAAATAAGTGAGGCTCTAAAAAAACGATAGCATATTATGTTAAACTCTACTTGAATTCATTCTTAGTTTTGACCAGAACATGCATACGTTCTTTGTTGTTTCATTTTGTAGCAAAAAAATATTTTAATTCAGGTCCTTTTTCATGCCAAGGTCTGTCTTTTGATGGTGGAATATTTAAATTAACAAACATGATCAGAAGCTTTTGTTTTCAGTTTTGGTAAACTATTTTAAAGATATTATGTCCTGTTTTTTTTTTTTTTTTGGTTTTTTTTTACATTTATCATTAAACATGCAGCCATTAAAATTTAAAAAATGAGTTCAGTGGGTAAAGAACTTCAGTTCATTATTCTGCACCTTCTGATTAGCTACATAAAAAAAATATTAAATCTTTACTAAAATATGAAACATGTTAGGTCAGGGCATTGCTCACACAGAAGGTAAATGAGGAGTCCTGCATGTTGGCGCAAACTTTATCCACTAGATGGCTCTAAAGTAATATAGTTAAGTCTTTGCTTTCAATAAAACCAGAAATGATTTAATATAATTTCCTCTTTGATTGATAATAAACTCCAAACTTCCACTGGCTCTCGACAGATTTGTTGAGGATTACATGGTAAGTGACCTGCAACTCTAGGAAAAAATATATTGAAGACAAACATGCAACAACCTGTAGCTTCATGGATGTGTGAAGCATTTCTACATATTTATCTAAATCTTTCACTTGCCTAAATAAATGTCCCGGTTAACTACCAAAGGTTCTACTGTGTCAAATCCTTGAGGTTTTCATTTTTTAAGTTATCAACGTTTTTGAGAGAAAAAAAATGCAGGCATGAAGGAAGAACAGCATGTTTCAAAAGGAAAATTTGCTTTCAGATGACGGCACATATTGACTATAAAATTGCACCAGCCAATGGTTAAACACAGGTCAAACTATAAAATGGTGAATAAATTTAACAACCCACATGCCACAATTTGTAATTTAAACAGGAGATGAGCCCTCAGTTTGAACCTCTGACCTGTTTGGGGCAGCAACAAGCCACCACTACACTGATTCAGAGTCTGTTTGTAGAAAATGAGGGAAATCTTCACCAAAAATGTGAACTCCACCAACAACCACCATCGGAAACAGGCAATTTTCTTAGAAAAGGTCTATGAGTGCAAAACCACATATACCTCTCATATTTTTAAACAATCTATTCAAATTACATCCTCCAAGGTAAACAAAAACAAAAAAAATAGAGATTACAGTTTGCATTTTCTTTTCACATTTACTTGACGTCCCCCCAAAAAAACAACAAATGGTAGAATGAATTGATATATTTGAGATGTTATGGTAAACCAAATCTATTGATGGCATGCAGAATCTGAAATCATTCTGGTTTTTTCCACTGTGATTCACACAGATGCATACACAAGCTTCTCCTATGGTGAGACGGAGAACAGGCAAAATGTGAGGATCAATGAACAATTTACATCCTCCCCAGGCTTATTTTAGAGATAAAATTAGTTCACCGTAGCTGGATTAACTAAGATTATTCAAGAGTTGGGACTGATTTACAAAGTGTGGCCAGCAGCTGGAGTCAGTGCTTTATGATCCACCACACATAACCATGTCCAGGACATGAACAGCTGCTGCACTCTTTGCTTTGACCCATCCAGAACCACAGAAGCTCAAGGTATGATCTTTTCAGATTAATACAATCTTAGCATTTCATTTAGAAATCCTGCTCTCAGAGATTAGAAGAAAAGTGGAGATGCACAGAATACATGATGATTAGGGTTCAGTACAAAGTTAGGGAAGATTTAAAGAGTCGCGTCTGGAGTTCACGGGTGTGTTGGCCCACTGTGTTTCCGAGTCCGAAGTCAGTGCAGCTATTCAGTATTTTTTCAACAAATTTAAGGGAAATGTTCATTTCCTCTTCTAACCAAACTTTGCACTTATCCATGCTGACAAAAGTGCAGATATGTGGTTTAATAACAGTATTACTTACTGTCCTAGACTGGCCGGCAAACCAGCCTGACCAAAACCCAATAGAGAATCAGTGGAGCGTTGTTAAGGTGGAGAAAATCCAAAATGGAGACAAACCTTTTTTGGGTCTCATCACCAGAAATGAAGGTCTGAAATTGTGTGTAACATCTTAATTATAATCTGAACTATTGAAATACCTCTAATCAGTAGCCAAAGGTAAATTGAGAGGGGATTAGTAATAACAATGCTCAACACTTGTGAGGTACAACAAGAGAATGTTTATAAAGAACATTGTTACGGTAAAAAGGGCTAAATTATAAACAGGAATTTATGAACCACAGACGTATCAAATCAAGCCATCTGTACAATGCAGCTATATCAGTAAAGCATTAAAAATATGTTAATAGTTGTGTACACTGTCAAGGATTGTTCGATTGTGGAGTGACCCACAGGGAAGAAGAAGAAAAAAAAAAAGTCATGTTTTCAACTTGTCAAAAATCAGCAGTGTGTGGAGCATCTGGTTCTGCCATCCAGCAGGTGGAGAGACGCCCACATCCAGTTCAAAGGCTGCGATTGGCTTAGAGGCAGAACAGCTGAAAAGAAGAAGCCACCAGTGGCCGATAAAGTAGCATCCACCCTGGAGAGTCACATACATAAATAAAGAGGACTCCCCCCTCCTTTTAGGTTATGTGGGAGGGTCAGATAACAATTAAAAAAACAACAACAAAAACAAAACAATTATCAAACGTTGCCATACACAAACATATATACAGCTAATTATATTACATAAGCTGCTTTTACATCTCAGGGCAGTGTAGGAACAGACACGTCGTTAGCCCCTAGCCCCATGCACAGAATTTGTTTATGAAAGGAATGTTTTTGTGCTGAGCTCAGTTTAATGAGCCGATGTTAGTGAGGCTGGATGTGAAACCGCTTACTATATGCTGGACAGTTTCCACTTTGTTAGAATATATCCTCAGCAGAGGGTTTACTGGCAGTCTCCTCTGGACAAAGTGATGCACAAGAGCCAGCTGTGAGCGCTTCATCTCAAACTGAAGAACAAGAACCCGACAAGTTTGTTTTTTTCTGATTCCTCTGTTTGTTGTGGCTCTCATTGATCCGGGTAACGCTCCTCACTTACAGCACCTGGATTCATGACACACGTGATTCACTGCCTTCTTTTTTGTTCCCCAACAGCAACCTGTAAAAGATCCAACACAAAAGGTCCTTCTCGGGTTTTCATTGCTCTTAACATTAACGAGGATCCTTTCTGGAAAAGGTCCTGTCCGTCCGTCTGTCCAGGCAGGCTCGGGGTCAGAGAACCTTTAGTGGGTGTGAATTAGGATCCTCAGAAAGCCGGTGCTAGCTGTGACCTCGGTGTGCTTTCTGTTTGTGTGCGATGCGTGAACAAGATGCACAGCATGCTGTTTTGTAATAATCGTAAACACAGAGGCGAGCCTGGACCACCACGTTGCAGTTGTAGTACTTGTCTCTGCAGTTCAGGTCTGAAGCAAACGAAAACAAAAATCACTAGTTTCAGGGCAACTTCCACATCGAGATCTTTTTTTTTTTTTAAAACAAATGAAAATGAATTTCCCTGAAACAAGTTTGACATTGCAGATACTACAAGTGAACACATGTTCAGGAGGATGCTGAAATCATCAGGGGACACTGATCCCCCCTGTCAGTGGTATTCCAGACAATGTAGTAAAAGTTGGCTGACCTATCTGAGGTATGCAGGGCTCAGGGCTGCAGTCCTCCCTGTCCGCCGGTCTCAGCTGCTCATCACAGGCCGCAGAGGACAGCATGTCGTCTGACAGACAGCGCACCTCCCGAACGCGGAAACCTCCTTCGCACGTTTTTGAACACTGGGAAGAGCATAAATCAGCGGATCTAGTTAGAACTGCTTCGACAAAATATTTACGTGGAGTTTATACCGCTGGCATAAATTTTGTAAGCATAAAATACACATTAGACTGGAACACTTTACAGCAGGGGTGTTCAAAGTGTGGCCCGGTGGCCATTTGTGGCCCATGAACTGATTTTGAGCGGCGGGACTAAATTCAAGAATCCTTTATTGAATTGTATTTCAGAGGTGAAATTTCTTGCCTAGAGCAACAACAGGAACAAGTAAACAACGCACACAGTTGCAAAAAAAGAAGAAAAAAAAGAAGCAATAATAGAAAAAATAAATAAAACCCTTCACAATAAATTTGAGTAAAATCTGGAAAAACATATATTTGTTACAGCTCACCGCACTCCAGTCAGTGTGGTACCACTTCGCCCCACAGGTCTTAATGTTGCAGCTCTGCTGACTGAGTGGTCGGTCCAAGGACGAGCATTCATAGGGTGGCATGACGGTAAATCCTTCATCAGACTTTATTAGACACACCACTGACCTCTGCTGACTGCCTGAGCCACATTCTGCAGAGCACTGGTTTAAAAAAACCCAGCATACAATATTTTAAATAAAGTAAATCAAAACAGACGCAAGAAAAACACAAAACACGCTAAAAGGTTTCTGCTAAAACCTTTTGCCTTTCTTCGTACCTGGCTCCAAGGACCTGTGAACCACTCGATTCGATTGTCACAGGGACCGTTGTTGCAGACCTGGGAGTCTGCAGGATGCTCGCTGCCACACCCCTCCAGAGGGAGGCTGCTGATGTGGTTGGTCAGGCAAAGAATGCTGCGGGTTCGGACGCCCATCCCGCATTCAGCCGAGCACTTCAGGGAAAAAGCATTGTTATTAATGTGGGGTAGTAATCAGCAGGTTTGTCACATAAAAACGTATTTTTTTCTTATTATTTTAAGGCAAAGCAGTGAATAAATGCAGGACTCTAATAATAGACAAAGAAACAAACCGTGCTGCAAGGCAATATCTGCATGGCTGCCTAATGCTTTTTTTATTAACAAGAGACAACAAAAAATAACTGTTGGAAAGTTTTACTGTAAAATCTCATTAATCTGCAATGCATTGCAGGAAGCAGTGTTGACAGGATTATCTCTAATGTTTGCCAGAACTGAATGCAGAGCTTTACTTCACTACTCAAGCCACTGCAATAAATGAAGATTTAAATCTCTCCATAGGGTGCACCTTTATAAGGTCAGAAAGCTTCTGCTTTTGGAAAGCATTTACCCAAATTCCTGCTCCTCTGAGTAAATGACTAATTTCTATTTCATAAACTCAAGCTGAAGATACAGACTTTCGACTGCCTTGTATAAATGTTTTTTCTTTCATGCCTGTTTTTTATGTGTTTCATCGTTTCAAACATGAAAAGGTTTGTGGGTATGGCGAGCAAAATGTAAAAGCCAAAGTTATAAAAAAATATATAAATATATCCAATTGAACATTTTGTAATAGTTTGTAAGCCTGAATGCTGTAAAAACAGTAGGTTCATAAAAGTGAAAAAAACTCTATATCATCTAATAATTTCTTCTCCTACCCTGTTTCCCCACTCAGTGTAGAACCAGCTCTTGGCACAGGTTCCCATGTCGCAGTTCTCTAAGTTGGTGGGTCGCAGGTTCATGTTGCACTCCTCATCAGGAACGAAGTCACCCACGTTGCTCACACAGCGCACCTCTCTTGACCTCTGACCCACGCCGCACGGCACCGAACACTATGGAGACACAGACCACTTGGCTACAACAGGGACTGTTGCCTCTTCATTGTTGTGACGAGTTTCATTCACTAAACCTAGGAATAAGCTAACAAGATGACAATATAAAAACACAACTAATGAAAAATGATCTTTGCAGGAATAATTTTTTCAAAGCTTAAAGTGACCAGATGAATAATTCATGTTCGAGTCATTCCACCCGACTGTTTCCACTCACAGATGTCCACTCAGAGCGGATCTGCCACTCACTGCAGATCTTGAGCTGGCAGGTACTGGCCGTTTCTGGTCGCTCCAGGTGTCGGCAGCGGCTCATGTGGACGTTGAGGGTGCGGTTGGCATAAACCTGGCGGCACAGAACCTGCCGGTGCTGCATGCCCAGTCCGCAGGTCTTGCTGCATTCCGACCACTCGCCGATATCCCAACTAATCCAATGAAAGCTTAACATTAGTAACTCTGCATAAAATATGTATTTTTCTAGAGATGCATCTCGCTAGTAAAAGTTATGATATCCAGATTATGCGAAACAAAACTGAATGTCCAGGATGACTGTACGGGAAAGTACAGGCATGGCGAGATACACAGGTTTTGAAATAGCAAACCAAAGAGTGGACTCGGTTCTGTACAACTCCCCAAATTATTATCACAACAAATCATTTTGTGGAGACACAGTGTACAGTTTACTGTTGCGTGGCGCCACCATCCATCCGTAAACTCTACTCAAGCAAAGTAAAATTCTGAAATAAAACAGGACTCACAGTTTCCCAGCAGCAAAACATGCATGTCAACTTCCATCACTTCAATACTGAAAGCAGAAACCAAATAACTAATATTCAACCCCAACAGTGACACTGATTATAATGACTCCAAGGATATTATTTTGGTCATTACCTAGAGTTTACTTTTTAGTTGCGTTTTAAACACAATGTTCTTCAAGTGAAGTAATTACCAGAAATCAGCCAATGAGAACAGAAGTGATTCCCCTTACAATGCTGGGCAGGGCTGCAGGTTGCAGGCCTCCTCCTGTGGACCTGGCCGGCTGCCGCTTTCACAAAAAGCATCCGACACCTCGACGTGATTCAGCCGGTGGACGCAGCGGAAGATTGAATTTCTGAAACCTGAGAACAATTTCTGCATTGGCCACAACATTTAATTTGGCCAATGATATAGTCACGATGGAGGTTTGCTTGAAGTTCAACACATTAAACTTTATGCCCATGTTGAGCTCTCTAACCTTTTCCACAGGAGGCGCTGCATTCTGTGGCGCCAGTCAGTTTCCAGTTGTACTCCCTGTCACGTCTTGGAGGAACCGCAGCAGGTACCTGGTTGTCAGGAAGACGTGGCTGATATCTTCCCCCACCTGGAGAGTTGAAGTTCTCCTGCTGCTTGTGGATCTGCTGTGTGTACCCATCCTGTCCTCTGGCAGATTCTTTGGAGGCACAGAAACAGAAAATATAATACCAGGCTTTACCGGCCGTCGCCACCATCAACTGTCATTTCCAACTTCTGACGTCAAATTTTTTGCTTAACCTTTTGATCGTAAAAAACTATTCCATTTTCTTTTAGGAACTTTAATAAAAGTAGATTACATTAAATCTACTTATAAGAGCATCAACAACTATTTCTGTAATCTTTGTGTCATTAATTATCAGCAGTTATTTAAAATCAAACTAGGCTGCACTATATTAAACCTTTCAGTTAACTGCTGGAAATGTATCTCTCTCTCTCTCTCTGCAGAGTTAGCTGTAATTCACCTTCTGCTGTTTGTGTTGGTTGCTGAGGCTTGACGGTTTTCTCAGAGGGGAGAATGTACTCGTAGTGAACCCCAGGGTTTGGTTGCTGAAAGATCATCTAAAAGAGAAGTGGTGGAGACTTTGAAGATGAGCCTAAAAAAATCTTCACAATGTTTTGTCGTGCTTTTCAACTTTTCTGCTGACTCAAGTCAAACTCATGCCATAAAAAAATATAATAATAATAAATTATAATTTTTCTGCTTACATAAACATCCAGAATTTCATTGGTGGGTCCCTCAGCAAGAAAGGATTCCCCAGCTTTGCTGCTGATCTCATTGGGTCTGCAGTAGGTGAACATGGTTCCTCCACCCTCATATTTCCCCGGTCGGTCGATAGCCCAGTTTCCATTTATAATGGATCTCCCCGAACGGCTTCGCAGAGCTGCAAGACACAGAAATGAATGACCATATAATCACCAACAACAACTCTGAGCTCAAACTAATCCTCTCAAGAAATATTGCGCACAAATATTCTCTATGAGTATTACTTACAGCAAAATCTGGCTGACAAGAAAACAAAAGAAATGCATCTGAAACTACATTCATACACCCTCAAAACTGAATCGCCGCTAAATGCTTGAGGAAGTGTTTGGTTTTTCAACACCGATATTCATGACTACTGTTTCAGTCTCCTGGTGCTCGCAAAATCTTTCATGCAAATCCTATAACAAACTCTCCCTGGATGTTTTCTGCTGATTTTGTGGATTAAATGCAAGAGGCAATTAGAAAAGCATTAGCAGTGTAACATTAGACTGGCTTGTAAAAGAGTGTTTGGACAACTAAAAGCACTGTTGTATATGTGCAGTGTAAAACAGAGTCTGATCAAGAGAAACTGAGACAGAGCGAGAAGAGAAAATAGGACATATTGTGTACATCGTAGATGATTTCAGATTTATTTTAAATGAGATGTCAAACAAAATACTGGCGTGACCTCAGTCTTTTTTCAGCTACTAGTCATGTGTCTGAAGAGACTTTAATACAAGTTCCACTTTTCTTACAATACAGATATTTTTGTCTGTTTGGAAGCATATATCAAGCAGCAGTAGCCCTCACTCTTTGATTTCCGAACACATGAAAAACACAGCAGTGTTATTAAGGTAACATTGTTTGAAACCACAGCAGATAAGTTAAGACTGAAGCCTTACTACCACAGCAGATAGTCTGACTAACTAAGCCGCTGATATTAGCTTGTATTGCAGAACAACACAATCAAATTGTATCAAAATCAAATCAACAAATCTCATGGATAATCCTATGCAACAGTAAGTAACCAGATATTTACTCATTTTAGTAGCAGCAGGAACAACTGTTGCTGACTGTGTTGAATTATGCTATGAAGTTTTGTTCATTAAGCTCACGTTTGTGTAAACATTGTGAACTTGTGTCATTTTGTCTCAAGTTTTTCATTCTGTGAAAATTTCCTACAGGCTTTTCCACAACTTTTAAAAACTCATCACGTCATCTACATTTTTAAAAATGTTACATTTATGATTAATAGTCTGTGTCATCACTTCTCATGAGGTTTATTTTCACTGCTGTCATAACAGGGTGTGCAGGAGATAGATTTCTAATTTTTTTTCTACATATGACCAGAAGTAAAATAAAGGAAAGTTCTATAGTAGACGACAACCAGGAACTGAAAAGCAAGATGGAAAATGAAATCTATTTGGAGGGAAACAAAGCGTGTATTTAGAATGAATGAGAACTCTAACTATGCCCCGTTTCCAACTTACAGTATTTGTCAAAATACTGAGTATAGCTATTCATTCTTGTTAAATTAATGAGTGGATTTAAATCTTCAGTTGGTAGACCAGACTGCAAATATTCAAGGACCTTTATGCTGTTTTAAAAATGTGCCTATACAGACTTAATAAGCCCTGCTCTAACTAAAACAAGCGGATACTAAAACTTCTCTATTCAACCCGTCCATCCGTTGTCTATAATTGTTCATCTTTTACAGCATCGCTTTCCCCAGCTGTCTGGTCACCTACCCATCAGACAGACACAGAGAGGAAATAAGCCTGCCTTCATTCCTGCAAGCAATCCAGAGAACCCATCAACCTGATGTGCGTGTTTCAGCCAATTGAAGAAAGACAGAGAATCTGAGAGAACCCAGGTGAACGCACTCCATGCAGAGAGACCCTAGGCTGAGATTGAAACCCAGGAACCTCTTGCTGCAAGGCAGCAATGCCAATAGTTGCACTAGGTTAAGAGGTTAGCAGTCTGTACAGCCCAAAAACTCCTGACCACAAGTGTAAACTGAAAGCTTTCCCAACAGTTGATCGATTTAAGCACAACATGTCTCTAAGGTTCAGTCTTCACCTGACGTTTCCTCTACTATTCCTTCGCTGATGACGCACAATCTAAAATAGACGTTCTCAACGTGGGCGGAACCTGCAAACCCACTCTTTGCGCCACTGGGGGGCGTTGAGGCACCTGGATAAGGGCTAGGGGGGCACTGGGCCAAAAAAGGTTGAGAAACACTGATCTAAAAGTTAACATATTCTAGCCGCTGTACTCCTTCTTATGTCCACCACATGTCCACTTCTGGACGATATGGTGTTAACATACAACGACTGGACTGAAGAATAATGAAAAACCAGCTAAAGTTCAACAGAGACAGATTAAGATAATTGCTCAGTGCCACTTTTAGAGATAAGAAAGTCTAGCTCCTCAGCTTTCAGGTGTACAGACTAAAGTAAACATGCAAAGCAAAACCACAGACACCATTACTACTCCACAAAGTTGAGAATCTTCTGTATCGTCATCAAGGTCCATTTCTGTTGCCCACCCAAGTAGTTTCTGCTCTTCACCATCTCCGTCACGTTGATCCTTGTGGCTCCCTCTGGGATCTCCACTATCTTGTGGTAGCCAATCTTGGACAAGCTGTGTTTGAACACTCCTGAGACCAGCCTGCAGGTCGAGTTGTCACCTCCGCACACGCCGCACTTGTCAACCACCTTCCCAGATCCAAGATACTCATCGCACCCAAGGCTCTATGGAGCAGATAGGGGGAGGACAAGAAAGGGTTAAGACATAGTTATTACAGGAGAAAGTTCATAAAGGTGAAACACAAAACCATGCCATGCAATAATTTAGGATTTACAGGATGTGCAAGCGAGCCAGTGCCTTATTTTCCTGCACGTTAGGATGTGAGTTTTATGTGGCACATCAATTGTAGCAAATTACAGGAAAGCTGGGTGTAGTAAAAACAGAACAGTTGACATCAGGACTCCATAATCAGGAGTAAGACCAGCAAACTGTGTAAACAGGTGGTCAAGGAACCAAAATGTGTTTCAGTATGCCACCATTCACCCAAACAAACAGTGCTGTAGCCTTTTATTTGAATTTTATGTAGATCTATCATCAGCATAATAAAATAACCATGCTTCCCCTTTAGGACTGAAGCTGTGTTCTCACAATAGAAAGAAAAATACATTTTAGACAACAGCTCGTCCAACACAGAATGGATTCTGTGCATGTCACATGGCCGCGAGGTGGAAAACCCAATTCAACCGACAAATGAGACAAACAAATTTGCAGGACGTGTATCATAACTCACAATTTTTGGCCATCTCAGCGGATTTTGCTGTTCTTAAGCTGCGATAAATCTGCAGCAGACGTGTGGCAGGACAGGCATACAGCAATGAGACCATAAACAGGTGGTGAAAGGTAGAGTGAAGGAGAGATGGAGGCAGGAAAAGGTGATCTGAGCCAAACGAGGGGAGCTGAAAAGGAGAAGCTGGCTCTCTCTCCCTCTCTTAGCATTACTCTCTATTTTCAGCCAAAACAAACATGAAGTGCCCGCTTTCACAAAGGAAATAGCAAACCATGGAAATAGAGAGAAGTGTTGAACAGCTGAACACTTCTGTGGTCAGTATATTGTGGCACAACCTGGAGCTAAATAAAGACAGGATCACATCATTAAACATAACAGTTTGACACAGAGAGCGACGGCCACATTTTATGACCTCTTTTTACAGATCAGCGCAAATGAAACGGCTCTTTAGTTTGGCCGATGAGTGAAGCACGAGGTAAAACACAGCAAGGTCCTTTTACATTGCTGACCAGCCACATTTGATTGCATGTCTGGTAAAGATGAGTAAAAAGTCCTAAAATAAATTAGTCTTTTATTGCTACGGCAAAATACCACGTTCTTGTACAGTCTCTCTGGTGTTTAATGTGGTGTGAATGTGTTTTTTATGGCAGACCAGGATGCCTGCCATGTCAAAGTTAAAACTCTGTCTATTCTGACTAAAGCAGATGGTTCCAGTTAAAGACTTTGCAGAGTAAACTGCACACATTTATGTTTATGACAGAAGGACAAAGTAACACTTTTATCCTGACATAACTCCCAACCGGTCAGTTGCCATGTTGACGGCAGTCTTGCCATCATTTTGACTTTGCATTGTGGAAAATAAATGTGGGAACTCATCCGGTCCAGGGGCCTGAAGTTAAAGCAAACTGCCATCTGCATCACAACATACTGATACCCAAGCAAAACTAGAAAGTCATAAGTGGAGGCTTCTTGAAATTATTATTAATTGATCAAGTAAATCACTGCAATATAGTTTTTTAAAAATATGATATTATGCAACTAAAATACATTTACAAAAGGTATTTTTACATATATTTACCTTGGGTGTCCAATAAATGTGTCCAGCACAGTGAGCAGCTATACAGGAGCAAGAAACAACTCAAATGAAATATCTAGTTTGAAATATCTACTGAGCATTTGAATGCATTCGAAGAAAAATCTCTCCAGCATGAAGCTATCACAGCATAAAGCCACGAGCAATCGTGTGGTAGTTGTGGTTGGAAATGATGATTCATGCTGTACAGTTGTTATTTTCCTTTACAAATACAAATCCAGCTCTAGGCCCCATGATGTCGAAGAGTATAATCACACACCATCATCACTGCTGTCCTCATTTACAGCTAATCAGCCACAAAGAAACATTAGTCCTACCACAGTTCAAATGAACGACCAATCGTGTGCAGCAATTATGGTTGGAAAATGTGATATGATATTTACTCTTTTCATTTGAAACATAAACATTTAAACCATGCTTCTTGATTCCAAGGAGTCATTTAAGAGCACAACTTTTAACAGTTTGATGTGCTGCTTTCAGCTACAGTAAAATACATAAAAATCTGTTAGAGCCTGGGTTGAAAAGCCACTTTTTTCAACACATTCCTATCATCTATCCTCTGTATATCTGCTTATCCTTGCAGATCCATTGGGTTCTGAGGGGCGAATGTTCAAACTTCGTAAAGAAAGATCCCAGTTCAGGGTTCATTCCCAGAATTTGTTGATTTATTGGGTATTAGGTGAAAATGAAAGGAACTCATTTGCCACCACCATGTGAGTAATTTCATCTTAGTGTAAATAGAGCTGTTCTGTCAAGGATCCTTACAAAAGCATTAAGACCCAGGAACACACCCAACAGGTCAGGGATAGAACTATGGAGAAGTTTAACACAGTGGTAGATCATAAACTAATATCTGTTAATTTCTGTTATAACCATTGTCCTATAACAGAAAGAGTACAACTACTGACCTACAAAGACATGTCCTCTAAGCGGTCATGGAGAGCATTACCACACCAACTAATAGTTACTCTGGAGGAGCGTCAGGAATCCACACTGCAAGTGGGAGAATGTGTTGACAGGACAAATATGGTCTTTATATAAATGTGGTAACAAGAAAGCTATATTTTGAAGAAAGCCACGAAAGATACAGTTTGGAGCTGAAGTTGAATGCCTTGGGGCATGTTGGGAGGAGGACCACAAGCATGAACGATGATCTGGTGAGAAAGGAGGTAAACAAAACCTTCTGGCTTGTTTGTAAATTCTATGTGTGACGGAGAAAGAAAATTGCACATCACCATGTACACAGCTTCCCCACGGTGAATCACTGTGGTGGTGAATTTCAAAGCGACATGGTTGTGGAACAAATTGGGCCAGTCTGGGAATTTCAGAAATTGCTGATCAGCTTGTGTTTCCACACACAACCATCTTCTCTTGTTCAAGAAGAACGGTTTGAAAAGCAGAACATGCGTGTGTATGTGTGTGTACCTAATGTTAATTGTTTTGCTCCCCGTTTATTCTTTTCTTTTTTTGGGGGGGGGAAGGATTGTCCCAAATAACTAAGAAAACAGAGTTAAAATCATCAGTTCAATTTGTTAAGGCAAGTAGCAACAATGTGCAGAAAAAAACAGATAAATGGTTCAGAGTTTCAGCGCTGGACGACTGTCATGAGTCCTTAAGGGACAAGCACAGAGTGGCCCAGAACAATAATATTCTACTCCTTCTATGTAAGTTTGCGGTTCTAGCATGACAAGGGAGATCAGGAATGGAGACACAAAACTGGGGTTTCTACCTAAAATCTGGAGGATCACTGTAATTCCCCTCAACTAAGCATAAGGAGTCCCGGTACATTTGTTTCTCCGAAATAACTTGAGACTCCATGAGAATTTAACAACCCAGAAAGATACTCCTCATTTGTTTCATGCAAGAAAGATATAGAATGCGATTTGTCCCTGAATAATTGTTCAAATTGCAAGACCTTCCCTGCGGACTGACAAATTTAGCCTTAAGTGTGAACCCATGGAAGTGAGGCTTAGCTGGTGTCAGAAGAACCCATGAGCACATGCGACTGTAGTTCAGGTAAAATGTTGCCAGTTCCAATATACCTGCATATTATTTTTAATAACTACTGAGTCGGCTTTCAAGTCTTGGATTTGCTTCTCCTGTGAGGGAGAACAACAGATTTTTTTTCATCCTCTCTCTATGGGTGGCTTTGTCATGGGCTAATAAAAATGGTTCTGTTTTTAGTGGAAGTAAAACGTGGTTTTTATAGCGTCACTAAAGCCCAGCCTTCATCTGGATGTGGTTATGTGCATCAGGATAGTGGAGTTGTCTCCAAGTCAAGACGTGAACCCAGAAACCATCAACCAAAGTGAATCCTGGCAGGTTTCCACACAAGCAGATGATTTTTAAACTTGTTGCATTCCAAGGTCTTTGTTAGACAGGAATTCAAACACACAACTCAGTAAAGATTTCATCTCCTCTCAGAAAACAAAACAAGTCTTTTTAAATTGGATATGGTCGCTGTGAAGGACTTTGGGTTTTGTTTTCTTTTATATATAGTTTTATCTGGTCCAAAGATCAGCTCTGACAGCACTTCCACTGCAGCTTTGACTTTACAATAGATCTTGTCAAAGGCGTCTCCAACCCAGAGCATTATTGAAATGTAGCTCTCAAAATGCATTTGCCCCCTTACAAATGTGTTCCGTTTTGATTTTTATTGTCACATTTAAATATTTCAGCTTAGAAAATAATTTTTTATATCAGACATAGTAAAAACAATAAACAGCTGAGGGCAGCACATTACTTCAGAAAGCACTAGAAGTACAGCAGGGACATTTTAACCACCATGAGGTAGTAAGTATTTTTTGCAACCCTACTTTAGGCCCAATGAAGCTTCTAGTTGCCTGGCAGCTAATGCAAATACTTTAACTGGATGTTTGTACTTTTTGAATGGTCTGGCTTTTGTCCGCTTAACTTGCTAAAAATTTGTAAGTTGTACCAGACTGTAGGCCTTTTGCCAGTTTATTTTTGGCAGCCGTCATATTTAATAGTGCAATAGTACAAAAGTAAAAAACTACAACACCAACTGTCTTGAAAGACAGATATTAGCGGCAAAAGACTTTAGCCTAGGAGAATCCTAAAATAACAGTCAGAGCAACAACGCTCTGGCAACAACACAAGAGCGTTGTTGCCATAGCATTGTTGCCAGAGACTTTTAAAAGTTTCAAAGTCTTTTAAACTTTTACTGGGACTTTTCGAAAGGCCCAGTAAAAGTCCAGAACTGGATCTAATTGGAGAAGTAAGGGCAAATCGTTTATTTAAAAAATTGATATTTACAGATGCTATCCATCAAATTTGATGGATAGCATCTGACAGAGCTTGAGTTATTTTGAGAAGAAAATGCTGACATGCAGCTGTAACTTCTATTCTGTCCAATGAAATACAGATTTGCATTTGTAAAACAAAAATGAAAAAGGCAAATCCCTTTCTTTTCTGTTGACATAAAATGTAAACAAAATACAAAATGTTTGTGGTTCTGTTTTGACAAAATACTTAAAGGGTCAATGGGTGAGAATATATTTGCAAGACACTGCACATAAATATTAGTAATTTAATATGATATATTGGTATATACGAAAGTGATCATGCATTTACATGAATGTGCAACTGTTGCTCCTGCATAATTAAAAGGGTCTTGTATCCTCACATACAAAGCTAAAATAAAACCATAAGGAAAGTGAAGGCAGGACTGACTGTGGTTTACACTTAAATGTCTTTTTGGATCTGAAACAGAATGATCTGCGGCTGACAGACACTTCCAGTCCTGGCCTGAAATCCAGACTTGCAGCAGCAGCTGCAACACCAGCATCCAGATGTGGACAGCTGTTCTGGCCCATATACAACAATAGAAACTGCGGTTACATCTAATACAATCTACCGTATATTTCTCTGACTCCTCTCTCTCCTTTCTAAACATATCATGTTTAATCTTCAAAGCACATATAGGATTTTGGTCAGTGGTTTACAGACAAAAGAATGCCAGAAGATAGACTTGTAGCCCATCCAAAGCACTAAATAATAGTCTGCTTCTTCATACTTGTAGGTTTGACAGAAATGCTGTTTTATGACATTTCTGTTTGATGTGTTTCACGCCAAGTGTTGAGAAGACATAACAAGACGGGATATTTCTCTGGACTCAGCTTGCATTCCACCACTTTGTAATAGAGGTTTGAGTTAAAAATGAGAAGCTGCCTGTTTGAGTCTTTTTACACAAATAACTTTTCTGGCTACATGCCGCCAAACGTAATTCTATGAAAAACACAATGAAATTGAAGCAGGACATGCTTAAAACAATGGCTTCCCAGACCGAAAACAATGCGGTGATTCAACCTCCCAAGTCTTGATCCAAATAAATCCACACTGGGTTCCCACTAGAACTTCATCTTATTAACAGATAGTAAAAGGACAAATTAAATGGTGAGAGACGGGGAATGCTAACTCCTCCATGAAATATGTTCCTGTTTTGAATTTCATTACCTTGTATATTGATGTTTTATTTCTCTTATAAGGCTTTAATGAGGTTTTGAAATAAATGTGTGATTGATCTGAACAATTCGGAAGGTGTAGAAAGGTATCCTGCGCAGAAACTCGAGACCTATTTCTGAGCTTATTTTGAAGAGGACTATCTGACATTCATGATGGGGATTTCAAAAACACTTTAGAAGCTGGTAAAAGTATTTAGTAAGAAGCTGATAAAGTTGTTACAGGTCAGCTTTAACTTTAAGCTCATCTGGAAATGTGATACTGATTTAGGGTGGCTTCCAAAAAGAGGATACAAAGCCAATATAATCCCAGTGACAAGGAATTTACAAAGGAGCTGACTTCAACCGGAATTGACATTACTAATATCTGACAAACACATAGGCAAAAAGACTTTTTTAAATATATATTTTTTTCCCAATTTGGATTTGAATAACTTTCATCTGAGAGACAACATTATAAACTTAGATTTTGATAAGGAAGAAATAAAAGTCAGTTCACTTTGCCACTACCATCTGCCTTCCACATGCTGAGGTGCTGCACAAATTGAACTGGTTTTAATGAGCCAGGGTAGTCATCTCTGTCTTTCCTTCAAGTCAGCACTTAATGATTCAGGGTGAGCATTTCACCCTGACCAATAAACAATGCTACCAGTCTTAATATGAAACATGTTGTACTGTGCTTTTCTTGTTGCACCTAATTGTTTGGAATTCAATACCAAATGTATTTATTTACTTATTTATTTTTACAGCAAACTGATACCAGACTTAATGCAATATGCAGTTTTCAAATTGTGTAGAGTAATTTTGGTCAGCTTCTCTCGTTTTAAGAAGGTTTTCAGGAATGAACATAATTTTTAACGTCACACACAGCATCTCAATCAGCCTCAACTCCAAGCTTTGACAAGGTTGACAAGGTCAGCCCAGACCATGACTTTTGTGATTCTAAAAGCAATTCAAAGTCTGATTTTCTGGTGAGTTTCACATCATTGTCCCCCTGAATAAAAGGAGGCACACTTTCCAAAAGGGTTCCACTTTTATGAAGTCAGTGCAAAGAATATTTTCCTAAATGTTAGTCTGGCACTACTCACACTAACTTATAACAATAACCTTGTTTCTCATCGGATCTTGAAATTCTCTAGCTTTCCTTTTTTACTATGACAAACAGGTTCTATATGAAAGCTTAATTTTCCATGGTTGGCAACAAAGACATGCAGTGTCTTTCTCTAAAAATGCATTCAAGTGAATCATTAGACAATACAGCCCATTTACTTTTGGGTATTTTTATCTAAATAAATGCAATCCTTATACTAAGACAACTTCTTTGTTGTTTTGGTCTGATATCGAAATTTCTTTCATTATCTGAAAGAATTTCTTAAGGGGCAAAAACATTTCACTGGACAGTATGCACTAAGTAGACCACTAAAAGAAGAGCTTATGCGTTTGGAGATTACAGAATATATTCAGATATTCACAATTCTTTGTATAAACAATATATGCAAAAAGTATTGTTTTAACTCTCATTATTAAATTCCAGTCTGAGTGTAACACAAATTGATTCAAAGCTATCAGAGAAATGTGCCAAAACTGCATATAAATTCACAGGAGACATTATATATGATTTTTTAAAGTGTTAAATCAGCCCAAAAATACAACAAGACATGCTGTTTAGACTTGTTTTGCATCTACAATTTGTAAGACAACGCACATATTTATTCAATTTGCTCCTTTCCCTCAGATTTTAGTCCTGGCTCTGGTATAATGGAAACACTAACTTGCAGACTAACAATGGTCTACAACCACAGCACAAACCCAGTTTTGGTGTTTTGTATAGCAATCATTCAGCCTTCTGTTATCCACAACAGAGCTTTGTTCAAAATCAAAACTGAGGAATGTTAAACCAAATGGCCTGCTTTCACAAAACACAAACAGGCTGGGGTCCATTAATGGAGAACTCACAAGACATGAGCTGAAGACAAAACAATGATTCCAGCTAGGTCACAAGTACTTTGTGTGCCATTTTAAAGACAAATACATCCCCCCCCTCACCCCCCGGTGTCCTGCATGCTTTCTTGAGTACACACTTGGTCATCACCTTTTTGTAAGAAGAGGTAAAACCTTTTGATCCCAACGGTAAAACAAGACGTCATCCACACCTGAGTAAGTGCCATTGTGTCTTCATTTGAAGGCTCCACCGATAGTAAAATACTCAGAAGCAGCATGTAGTGAAGTGAATCTTCAGCCAGTGAAATGGACTGAGTTTCTCCTGACAGGAGCACTCTCATATGGATGGTCAGTTTTAGTAACATGATAACAGAAGAGTCTCCATTTGCTGAAGGTTTGATCCCTAAACGTAGCCGGATATTGCCTGTGTTATATAAAAGTGATCTCCAATTTAGGTTGGAGATCCAAAAATAGCTCATTTTAGTCAATGCTTTGCTCATTGCTGTGTGTTTTATTACCAAAATACAGCAGCATACCCAATGAAGCCTCAATATTAAATAATGTATTTGTCACCAAACAGATTTTTACATAAAAACAGACCCAGTGGCTGTTAACAAGCGGTGCCATTGTCAAATGAGGTTGGGCATCCTTATCATGACCTTGGTGCTTGATAGGTTCACATAACAGCCTCAGGTGTCCCACAATGCATTTATTCTTCAGCAAACACAGCTCATCTGAGCTGGTATCCCGAGTACATTTGTTAAGCTCCAGGACTCACTGACTCTTCCAGTTGGAGAGAAATATAATCCCACAAGCAGCCAGTGAATGTTCTGTGGAAAAATAAACAGCTCAGAGAGCAAGGAGAGCCAGAATCAAAACAGCAATACTGTAAATTCTTCCACTCAATAGCTGGACCACAGGATCACAGGGTTGCAAAAACAGACAATGTCCAGTATGTTTAGGAGCCTGGCAATAAGAGAGGATTCATCTTGATGCTATGTATTCGACACCAAAACTTCCAGAGCCTCCAAAACAATCTCACCTGGAGCAATGCCTCAACTGTTATAATCAGACACTGAGCGACAATGGGAATCCCCGTTCTCCCTCAGGTTCCTCCTGGACCCAGCAGAGGTGATCCTACCTGCGACCGCGGCTTGCCCTGCACACGCACGTGGAGGCAGACAAGCAGCAGCAGAGCCACTTCTGACAGCATCCTCTCATGTGGCCGCAAAAATGCTCACGAGTCTGATGGCTCCTTCCTTCCGTCTGTTTCTTCCTCGCCTCTGTCGCTCTGACAAAGCCAAAAGAAGAACCTTCTCACTCCAGAAGTGATCCCTGCAAGCTACTGCCATAAAATGAGCAGGGGGAGGTGCAGCAGGGGGATAAAGAGGGGTATTTTCTTTAGAGCAGAAAGAGTAAAATCAATTGGAAGGCAGGAAAATACGTGGTACAGTCACTCCTGACATTAAATTGGAAGTCAGAAAGGAAGCTATGTGGAATTTTTCCATGTGGGATGAAAGGGAGGAAGGAAATTTTAGAAGCATAACCTCAGCAATTAAAGCATGTGCAACTGGCTGGTGGCCAGGCTATCTTCAGAGGATTCAAACAAATGTAAACTCTACATTGGAAATTATCTTTAAGGTTGTTTCTCATTCTATGAAAGCAAAACACAATAAAGATTGTGTTAAAATGGAAACATGTTAAAAAGGCAAAACATAAACACAAAAGTAAAACATTGTTTATTTTTGCTCCATAATGCAGGCAGTAAAAAAACGCCGATAAAAATCACATAGCTTACCAACTGCACCCAATTTGGTCCACAACATTAATTCTTAAAAGTCAGAGAAATGTAAACTTAAATTGTTCCTTGATCCAGAGATCAAAGGCGACTTTCAGCTGCAACAGTAAATATAAACCGCCAGATTGCAACAGTAATAACACTGTTCGGTGTAGAGGTTGTTTGTGGATGACAAAGACACCTTGTTACCTACTTTGCCTATTTATTTTTATGGCGGTGAGATATTTTAAAAGTGATGTCAGTGAAAGCACACAAATGTAAGAAACCAATTAAAAGGAGAGAGAGAAAGACCATTAGCAGATAACAAGAAGGCGGGAGTCATTAGGTTTATCAATAGAAGTATGTATATGTACCATGGGAACCTTTTGATGCCATGACTTCTGGAGAAAATGACGTTTTTGAGAATTGACCTGGTAAGGCATACAGTGAGTTAATTGAAAAGGCTTCCTGGTTTGAAGGAAATATGACACATGGAGACCAAATCAGTCTGCAACAATCTGAAGAGTTCATGCTCCAGAAAGCTACATCTGTGATGGCTGTGAGTGGCAGAAGTTCAGCAAGATCTGTTTGCAACCGCTGAAGAAATATAATGATAACTAAGTAAAAAAAAACCAGTCAGTGTTAACTCACATCACATTCCCACTGCTAAGTCTGCAGCATTTGCAGTAAGCATTTCTATAACCAGAAGCACCAACATTAAATTGCAAACTTCACTAGAAATATGAGTACTGTTGAACTAAAATGACAACTATTGGAGTAAAATTAGATTTGACACCTGAAGACAACATTCACAAATCTACTTTTTAATCTTAATTTTTGGTGAGAAACTGCTATATAAAATCATCATTGTTAAATTACTAACTAAAACTTAGTCAAATGTTTTTAATAGCAAGAATAACTTTCCCAAAAACTGAAATCGGAAGAGCTGGAATATAAAGATTTGATTAAGAATTTGTTAAGCTTTGTACAAATTATTTGCTTTGGACTTTAAATTGATGACTGTTTTTACTGTCGCTAAATAAATGACTAAAACTACACCCAAATATTTACTTGGCACTAATATATAACATTTATGTCAGTTAATTTCTTAATGAATCACCGATCGCCAATATTGGGTAGTACTCTGTGTGACCACTGTGCAAATTAAACAGAAGGTTTTAATGCAAAGATCTTTTTTAATTTTATTCCACACATGCAACTGGCTTGCTATTTGCTGGAACAAAGCCAGCATGAGACACAGACACACCCACACATACACACACACACACGCACACACACACACATGAAATCCCATATTTTATTTCTGCAGGATGCAGAATGACAACTGTATTTTCAGCTGCAGTCATACAAAAGGGGAAGGTCCCTTTTCAGCAACCGATCCATCACAGTCGCAGTACTAGCATTGTCCTAGTCTTCTGAAAAATCCAAGATCTAATCAGAGACCAGTGAGTGTATGCAGGGCGGGGCCAGACCGACGCTTCAGCACACCCTGGGGTCCATGTGTCTGTCTATAGGTGGGCCAGCCCAGAAGCAACCTTGGCTCAGGACGCCTGATCCTCCCGGTCTCCAGCCCACACATGCTAGAATGCTGCAGGTGTTCACAACATTACTGAGCTCCGTCGAGGTCCAGTTGACTAACACTCTTACAGTTACTGAGGGATGTTTCAGTGTGAAGCTCATGAGGAAAGCTATGATGACTGCAAACTTTTTTTTGGCAACTGTGACTTGCTGTAAATGGGAGAACTCAACTTGAATCCCATAACTCAACTGGACTTAATCTTTCAAACCGAAAGACAATAAAACAGCATTACAACCTTCCTGAAGCATGTGCTTAAATCCCTAACAGAGAGCCAACCAAGTTTTCCCCAATTATTACTTTTAAATCCTTTACATGTAGGTCAACTTGACAAAATCCTGAAAACAGGAGGACGCAGAAAGAAAAGACATAATTTTTATGCATCTGGGATACATATTAGTCAAGCAAGACCAGACATGTAGGTCCCATGATTGTTTCCCTCAAGCAAAGTGTTTTGACTGAAGAAGGGAGGATAGAAGAAGATGGCTAATGAATAAAGCAGGTCAGAAGAAGAACACTGATATGAGGGACAAAGTGTGTCTAAGAAACTTCTGTGTCTGCTTATCTCTGGCTTGAAACTAAATGTTTTTTGTACCCTAACCGAAGTAACAAGGTTTTTCCAAATAATACCTCATCGTTCTGGCTGCTTTATTATAATAACTATGTATGAATCCAATTATCACGGTTTTGATAGAACTCTAAGACTAAAGCACGTTTTGCTGTGGAGTGCATTATGTGTGAAATTGCTGGATATCATGAGCGGGTCTTGAATTTTTAAGTAATAAATATTCAAAGCACATGTACAACAGTACAAAAGTGTGGCTGAGTTGAACAAGCTGGGTTCCCACAAGCTGATCAGATCTGGATTCTGAAGAAGGTCTTATCACCAAGAAAATCTGAGAACACAAATCCCAGACAGATGTGACGGTTTCTCTGGCATAGCATACAGAATCGGTAGAACCAACCAGCCATGAAATGGCTCCAAAAACCTTTTAGAGAATAATAGGAACAGACATTTTGTAATTATATATTTCAATATACAATAGATCCAATGGACAGTGGACTCCCACAGTTCAGTTGAGTATTAGCAGATTTTGTTTGTCTAACATAACTCCAAATTATGCGGGGAAAATTTGCCTAGTCACAAATGTTTTCATAGAGCATAAATATTTTAAAGAAAATGTAGCTTGGGAAGAAGAAATATCTAGACACATGCTACTTGACATGATTTTTGATGGCATTTGCAAAGCAGCCAATCCAGGAATGTCATTCATTTTCTTTACTGTGAATTAGGATTTTATCCACATGCTAAATACACTGATTCATATTTGAAGGCAATAGTAACTTTCTCATTCTATTTCATGATGATCTCAAGCAAATGAAATAACAGTAAAGCTTTTATAACAAAGCCAAAAAAATGCTTTAAAAAAAAGGGATAGAGACACAATCACTGTCAAATTTTAGGAAAATACAAACTGTTACGCTTTAATAAATTTAGTTGTGTGTTATAATGTGTTATTTAATCTTTAACATTGTGAATAATACTGCTCCTTCACCACTGAAAAACTTTGTTCAGCTCTGCTCTGAGCAGACAACCAGGAGCTCCAATTCCATGACGTGAAACAACTGCAGAAAACCCAAAGCATTTGCAGAGACAGCTTTCTCATTTAAAGGGATTAAAGAATGGAATAAACTCCCACAAAGTCTTAGACGTTCTGCTGACCTGAAGGACTTTTCACTTAATGCCAGGAAAGCATTATTTGAAAACAAGCCGTGTCCGCACTGACAATTAAAACTGTAATTAAGGCCTTTGATTCTGTCTAATTGTGGTAATTTCATACAATGATTGCAAACAAGGTATGTGTGGACATGAAATGTATTTTGTATGATTTTAGACTGTTGTATTAACCCACCTGCTAAGGGACTACAAATAGAAACCTGATTAAGTTAATATGGTGAAAAATATCTCATTTTAATATGAATATTTTCGCACATTGTCTCAGCTAAACTAACTAAACAAAAAAAAAAACTAAAGAACTAAAATGCCTTAGACAGAAGTGAAAGAAATAAATCTGAGTCTAATTTACTGCCCTCAGAACCACATTTGGCAGACATTTAGTTCAGGGCCACATCTTAATTTCTAAATTTAATTTTAACTATCCATTGGCACGACTTTTAGAAGCAGATGCATGACATATTACCTTGCTATGTTGCTTTATTGTCTTAATAGTTTTGAGTTGTTAAATGCTCACCTGGTAATGTGCATTGCAAATTAGCTAAGGCTATTAGATTTAAAAGTATTCTGCTTTTGATTACTTAACAATTGTCACTATGCAATAAACAATAAAGAAGAAAGAAAGATGTTGCTGGCAGCCTAACTAAACCTCATAACGAGTGCATCTTAAGGAGTGATTTTGACTGATGGATCGCACCAAGTTCTTAATTTGTTTTTATAGATTTTAAACTGGCTTCATGTCAGGACACTGATCGGACCTCTCTTGTGTAATTGGCTGCATGGTTGGGATAAGCATGTTTAGTTTACAGCTTCTTATTAAGACTGTCCCAGGACATTTTCCAGTTAATCCTATCTCTGGTTATACGAGGTCTACCCTTACCTTATGCTGAATATGCAGTATCCCAAATTATGATGTTCTAACCTCCAAACTTCACTGTTGGTATACTGCTTTACCCAGTGTCAACTCTCCTGCAAACATTGTGTGTGCAATGACTTCTATAGAGTTCAACTTCAGCAACAAGGCATTTCAAAGTGCTTTACATCATAGAAAAAACAAACTAAGTCATAGAACACAGTCAACAACATTACATTTTGCCGTCATTACACATCAGATTATTGATTCATCTGACGTGGAATCCAATGCTAGAGTCCATATCAGATCTGCTGATGTGGACTCCAGAAGATAGTTTTTTAATTGAAAAACTTTCTCTATTAATTTCAACTCCAGTTACCAAGAATATTTCTGTGTGTGGCATTTGGATCTTGGACAATTCTTCTGATCAATCATTGGGTTATTTGAAGACTCAAAATGTCTGTAGCCAATGCCATCATGTTCTCTAGCAATGAGATTGCAAACCAACTATGATGGACTAATTACTTTCAAATTATTTGTAAGTGTGGTTCTAACTTGGGTTCTTCTTCTGACACCTGTAAATCTGATACTAATAGTCTCATTGGAAATGTGGCTATAACCCACATGAGAATACAAACCACATCTACATTTTGGATCACAGGGAAACATGTGCAAGAATGATAATGCATGCATTGAAATAGACAGACTGCTGACATCCCAAACAAAATGATGAGGCAAAAGAAAAAAATCTCCACAGCCTATTAACAGCAACTCAACAAGCTAATTAGTGGCAAGAGTCAAGTAAAGTAAGCAGAGGGTTACTGCTTACTTTTGTCTTCATCAGGAGTCACCTTAAATGAAAATTATCTTAAGTACAAATTACTGAGGTAATAAAAAGAAAGAATAAGATGAGGAGCCGAAATACCACAGTGCACAACACCAATGTTGAGAAGTGACATTAGATATGTGTAGGATAACAGTAAATTAATTCAATAGGAACTGAGATTTTCAAAAAATTGTAGATTTAGAAGTACAACGATAGAAAGATGAATCTCAATTAAAGGTGTATTGAGCCATCATGACAGTGAGATAAAACAATTCAAATCTCTTTCTTTTTAAAAAAAAAATGCTTAAAGCATTATGAAGAAGCGATATGGCATTGAATTAGGTGATGTTTTGTTGTGTGCATTTTGTGCATGTGCATTTTTTGCATGTGTTTCCTGTGTATTTTAAACATGGCCGTAATAGTCTTCTTAGTTGAATAGCTAATATTCTCTTTATTTAAATTGGGATGGAAGGCAGATATAAGTTTACACTTCTTTCAGCTCCTTTTTCTTCATATTTTTGTTAGTTATTACACTAATTATTCAGATTTATTTTGAGTGCATAAAATAAAACATAAATAAATGGGTAAGAATTTGGGGGGGAATATGTCATTTCAGAGTAAAATTTAAAGGGATTTGTCATCACTGACAAACTGTGATTGTCATCACGACTTTTGGTTTTCTTTCCTGTTTTATCCCTTTTAGGTTTAACTTCCTCTGTCTAAAGAAGAGGATGAGAGTTTGTGCTGATATAAACAATTTAAAGTGACTCTGGCTGGATTTAACTGAGCTGCCAATAAATGTTCAGGAAATGGAAGTCCACAGACATTTGCTTTTCCTGTTATTATAATGTCACATACGGTGTCAAACCTACACTCAAAACACTGCTAGGTCATTTCTTTACCTTAAAATGTTTAATTTGTGCTGTTAGAATAAAAGTCAGACATTTTCAACCGCAAAATGTGACCAGGTTTGTTTCACTAGAGCAAATACCAAACAGGAGCCAGAAAGACATTTAAAATGCTTCCTTGTTGTGTTTTCACAAATAACGCAGGTTTTAAGAATATTCAGTTCTGTTTTAAGCTCTGTTTATTGAATCATTCCTCAGTTTAGTTTAGGTTTTGAACTTAGACTCACAAAGAAAAACCCAGGTATATTATTTGGTTCCAGTAGGAAGTTCCAAAGGACCAGTCCCGTCCTTGGAATCATTAATAAATTATGGTCAGCAAATCTTGGTTTGAGTATGAGTTTAGGAAAGCATAATAGTTGTTTTTTACATTTTGAGAAACACCAAAGGAAGGGAAAATTACAATATCACAATCCCCACTACATGTTTAAATAGGATTAAAATAAATTACATTTGAATTATATACATAGTTTAATTTATATTGCATGAATGATGCAAAAAAAACAGCATAGTTTGACTATTTAACCATGTCCATCAGGTGGAAGGATGACTGGTTTCTTGATACATTATTTTCAGATTTCTACAGCCCAGTTAACTACAGCACATAGCAGGAGAAAATGCTAAAAGTTATTTTTTTTAAGTTATTATAAATTCAGTATCTTTATGGGAATTCAGTGCAGTAACAATGTGGAACCAACTTGAGAAACATCAATGGAGATCTCATCAATTGTACATGCATTGCTCTTTCTCAGCCAGAAGGAGGCCCAGCTCACAAGGTTAAACACTCTTCTATCCCCCAAAGAAAGACTTTATGAGCTGGAAAAGAGACCAGCAGAGGTGTGTGGGTGGAAAACAAGTGTCTGACCCACAGAGATGGAATATCTGAGCCTGTTGGAGAAGGACAGGTCACACTGGAACTGAGAGTATTAATAAAGGGTCAATATCAGCTAATGAAGTTGAAGCCAAAAGGAGAGATTAATATTTTATCTCCAAAACATCCTAACATCATCTTGTCCCAGTTGTTCTTCAACTACAGTTAGCAACAAAAGCATCATCAAAGGTTCCAATATCTCCAACTTTATGATGCAAGTGGATTCAGCTCTAAAGTAGAAGCTGACCTATCATAGTGTATCCAGAGAATGATGGCTTCTGCACAAAGCAAAGACTCAAACACCTCATCAGTGAAAAGGAGGGCTTAATGCATCATTTTACTCAGCAGGTCAGATAGAGACAAAATGTAACATCGGAATTTCACATAAAATCTAAACTAGTGCAGTTAAGTGAGTTTCTGTGTCTTTCCACGCTGCAATCTGTTGCCAATACTGATTTTTACAAGGCAGTTTAACGGCACTGTTACTGAACACTAAATTCTTT
>CAEGAF010151893.1:0-12276 GCA_903067075.1 Micropoecilia bifurca
ATTCGTGAACAAGACCCCCAGATACTTAAACTCCTCCACTTGAGGCAGGACGACCCCCCTGACCCGGAGAAGGCACTCTACCTTCTCCGGGTTTTTATTAAAGATGGGTTTTTTTTATTGCTAAACCTTTTACATTGTTCCTGTTGTTTAAAAGGGTGTGTATTTTGCTTTTATTCTGTTTAAACAAACTTTCGTTAGGCTTGGTCATAATAAACAACAGTTCTTGAATATAGCCTTCTCCCTAACGTCTGCCGAAGAGTAAATGGGTTTAGTGAACCTTTCACATCATTCAGAAAGAAATTATTTGCTAATTCTTTATGGCATGTTTGACATACATACACTTTGGTTTTACCAGCTAGATATTCTTATGTTCCATTTTGTTTATAAAATTAATTTAGACTTTCCGTCAAGCCTCTCTGAAGAAATAGAGCAGTGAATCAGTGCAATTGTTGTCTAACCTACCTGTTTGACAACTTTAACAAAAGGTATGCATCATTACTCATTGGAAAAAGATTGGGGAATTCCCGCACTCCACGGCTGTTGACCTGTGTGTTTTAGAAAGTGGGCTGTTTTAAAACGCTCGCTTTAGATGGACAGGTCAAGACGTTCCTCCTGATCCTGACGTAAACCAGGAGCAGAATCACGTCCATAACATGCAGGAAATCCCCATGTCAAAGATGAAATTAGCTAACCTTTGATCCAAGTGTGGCGCTTAAGATGATGACTTTAGGAGCCGTGGTGCCGGTCCACTTTGTTTTAGAAAGTTTAAAATCAGTGTCTTCCTTCTACTGAAAGCTTCATGGAGATGCTGATTTAATTTTGGAACCCGTCCACACTGTAAAAGGCACTAAAAGCTGGTTCAATAGCAACTGCATCGCTCTGCTTTACTGTCTGGTCTGACCAGAACTCCATAGAGAACCTACAAGTCACTGTCAGGAGGAAGATGTGAGACACCAAACATAAAACTTCAGATGAGCTGAAAAATGCTAGGACCTAAACAATTACGTTTAGGGAAACCCTCCTAGGTCCTGCAGAGCACATGTTAACCTGGAGGACTGATGTCAGCTGCTGATAGGCAATATATCGTTTTCTTTTCCAGCCAAACAACCTAATGCTGCATCTCCTACTCAAACTTGAAACTTTATTGCAGATTGTAAACAGAAAGCCTTAAATTGTGGGAAACTCCAAGACGTGTCTGGTTCTCTCTTTCGTGCGGCCTGTGTTTAGATGAACACAAATACATAAGGGAAGGAGGACAGAGGAAGAGGAGATAAAAGGAGGAATAATTATTCTGCACAACTGAAAGCTACAAATTCTACAGATCCTGACGCAGATTTCAGTCTGAGACATCCTGTAGGGAGAATTGGACTGAAAGATACGCAAGCGGTGCACAAAGGCTGAGGCGCCACAGATCATATCAAAGCCTCTGAGTGGCACAACACTCATGGGATATGCATGGATGATTCATAACTGTTATGCGTGTGTGTGTCTGTGTCCTTGCATGTTTCTACACACATGCCAAGGAAACTCTTGAGATCTTAAGAGCTGCCCTCTGTGTGTGGCTGACAGCTAAGTGATACTGCTGCAAGCATGCCACAGCCTTATGTTTCCCTGATTCCATTAAGATGTAGCTGCACTGAGCTTCTTTGTCTTCATCAAGTTGGGTTTTTTTTTGTTTTTGTGTTTCTCAACATGTCTCGTTTGTAGGTAAATAGTCTTTTCCATGTTTTAGTTTTAAACCTATCGTGGTAACGGATGCACAGCTCCTGCAAATATTCTCAAATCCGCATCATTGTGTCCCAATCCCTGCCACACAGGATTTTCTTTTCCAAGAGCATAATTAAATCATTAGCTGTCACTTCCGTTAACCAGCAGAGATGTGCATCTAATGTGCTAAACGCCACAGGGCCGGAGCTGCTCCGATTCAATGAATCTTAAGTGAACTCTAGTGAAAGCATTTCGTTTTGCGTTTTATTTTACTCACTGGGTGACGGGCTGCAGGACAAGAACAAGCGTCACCTCTGTTCCTGGATCCGGATGCATGTGCCTGGTGAGGGGGTGGTGCCTCTCAGGGGTGTGATGAGGCTACACGGGGGTTGAATAGGACAGTTATAGAGAGTTTGCAAAGTCGAGAGGAATCTGTTCCCAAGAAGATTATAAACTGGATTAAAAAGAGCTGTGTCTCTGAGCCAAAGGAACAGAGACAAACAAGCCTTTGTTAGGGCGTCTAAGAGGAGACGTGATGCTGTTTATATCTCTGCTGCAGTGCAATGATTGCACTCCTCTTAGCTAAGTCAAAAGGGGGTCCTGACATAGATCATTGTAGGCTATTTAAATTAGCTTTATGTTATGGAACATTTAAGTTTTGCATCTACCCCACTATAATCACCCCCACATTATCCAACCAGGCTTCAGTGGAGAGCATGGTTCAAATGAGATTTTAATACTCCTATTTTAGCCATTACCGGCAGCTACGTCCCCAATTGTGGTCATTCAACGTTCAGTTCCTCATTTGAGCAATGAAGTGCAACTAAATGTCACTTTAACAGGAAGTTGCACATATGTGCGTGTGCATATATGTGAAAACTCTGCACAGAGCAAGTTAAAACCGCATCATTTTTTCACAGGATTTAAAATAGATGAATCTACACCACAGGGCGAGTTCTGGGGAACTTTACACACTAACGGACAACAAGCATGCAAACGGAAAAACACCCACTTTTAAAAGAAAAAATAAGATGTGCAGAAAGACTTTACAAGTTTCCATTTTATTGGTGTACTTCTGACAATAACAATGATGGTATAAAAGAAAATTTCCATCATACAAATTTTAATAATCAAATGATAATATGCCAATACACAAACAGATCCACATAAGGCTGACATCAAGTTTTGACAAGTGGCTTCGAATGGCTTCAATTCAAGGAGACGGGTCTCTCCTTACAATCAAAGAATAAATATTTTTAAGATATTTTAGTTACCTTGTCTCCTCTTCTTCTTAAATAGTTGATACAAAAAAGAAAATATTTGTGATTATTTTTACGTGGATTGTGTCGCTGGTTTGGGTGCCTTTGTTACTTTGCGATGTAAGACTTCTTTTTTATTTTTTATTTAATTTTTGGCTTAAATAAATAGCAAAAAAACAAAACCATCTTGCAGTGCTTTCCTGTGACCTCCACCTAAACTCAGATGCTGTCACACCCAGAGACGTCCCGCGGACATTCTCGTTCGAGCATCCGTGCCGATTTCCGGCACGATACGCTTCTCCCGTTTGCCACAGCAAGCTAAGCATGGTGGAGACACTGGAAGTGCAAAACTCTGCAATTATGAGAGGAATTTTAAATCTTATGGAATTTTTTTTTTTTCTCAAAAAGAAGAAAAGAAACAGCTTGTGCTTGGAAGCAGTGATGTAAAAACATTGATGTGTAAGCTCCACTAGCACTTAAATGGCACCAGATAAACCCCGAGCCAACCCCCCGTCCCTCCCCCACCCTCCTGAAGCCTTGTTCTTTATGCTAGCATCTGTAGTGATTTAAGACCTTAATAGAATTTCTAAAACACTACACACAACAACGATATTTACAATGATCATTTTCTTGATATGCACTTCTTTTTCAATTTAAATATTCTTGCTTATAAAAAAAATAAAAACTCAAGTGAAAAAACAAAAACCAGAACAAAAACAAAACAAAACAAAAAAAAGAACAACTGCAATAAATTAAAAAGCTTTAAGGCTGCCAGTCTTGTCAGAGGCCCAAAAAAATGGTCCCTTCATTTAAACTGGCACAAAACGGATTAGGACAGGTGAGATTAAGATATGAAGAAGCCTCTTTGGAGAGAGTCTCTGCCTGCTCTCCTCACACTGGAATCAAATATTTACCATTCCAAACACAAGTCCCTGGTGAGTAAACTAGTGGCCAAAGCTGTTCAGTAGTTTCCAAAGAAAATAAGTGTTGAAAGTGTAGAGCAGATGCGGCTTCTCATCGTGTAAGGTGAACTTAGAGCCTAATACTGACTCTGAAAACGCAGCAGGCCTCTTTAGATTGAGGGTGTCACTCACAGTCTGAATCTTCACCTGAACACACACACTGAAAACCATGTGGCTTTTGGTATATGTCCATTTAGCTTTTAATTTTTAATTTAAAGTTGTGTGTAGAGATAATATACAGCGTATCATGTAAATGTGAGGAACTACACGGAAAACTTGCCAGCTGTTCACTACCAGGAAAAAAACTAAACAAAAAAAACAACTGTTCATATTAGTGCTGGTAAACAAAATCCAAAACATAAAAATACAAAACAAAAACAAAAGAAAATTTGAAAAGAAGGTTCATATGGAGGATGGTTGCACCTCTGAAAGGTTTAGCCATTTCACTCAAACACACATGGAAAAGAATACTTAACACAACTGCTTGCTACTGTCCCTGACTTCCACTGGGCACCTCCGTAATCTGGAGTATGGAGGTTTGCATGATTCGTTTCTGAGAATGAGCCACAGCTCTTTCTAAACACACAGATTGTCTCTGAAGTGTAAACACCACTGTTAGAATTCCAGGCTGCGGTGGTTTCAGGAAGCAAAACTGACTTTACTTAACTTTGCATCCTTAATTCAATACTTTGATGAAGTATACTTTTGATTCAGTTTCAGCATTCTTTCTTTTTAGGTTCAAATCTGCCATTGGTTACTGTGATTCTGATTCATGTGAAAACAGAGGTCAGATGTCCTGATGGGATTGTAACTTGTCACTGTCCTTACCAGAATCTTGACAGTAACACTGAAAGAGCTGCAGGATTTTCTGTCTGGTACTGCTTGTTCTCCATATGTGCAATGTTGTTTTTTTTAAATGCTAATGTCTGCTAAAATGTTTCATGATTCAAAACTTTGACTGTTTTGCTGCTTAAGATATTTAGAACAACCCCAAACTACACACCTCCACACTGAAGCACAGTGTGGCAAAGGTGGATGAAAACATGATTTATAGTTTGGGTTGGTTGTGTTTGCAATAAAGTAGAAGATGAGGAAAGATTAAACCTCACTAGAAGTTTTTGAATGGCCAAATCCACAACTACTGTAAGCATGACAGAAAATATAAAGGATCACCGGAACATGGATAAGAAATGTCCTCACAATCTGACTAATTTATAGATTTGGAGCAAATTAAGATGTGACATCCTCCTCATCCAGACTTTTCTTTATTTTAGTAAAGAAATTTGCGATGCCTCATTGTCTTAATCAACAGAAACCTGGTATTTGAACAGGGGTGCAAGCACTACTGAGATCTGCTAGAGTAACAATTCACACATGAGTTAGTTTAACATGGCAAGATGAATAAATTCACTGAATGATGTAATAGTATCTAGCCCACATGATGGATAGACTAAATGAAAGAGCCAATAGTCTCGATAATGTTTTTTTTGCCTCTCAATATCACATCGTGTCCCTGTAAAATTGGCTCCAGTAAGTATGTCCTCCAAAGGGAGCTGTGGCAGGTCAGTACCATTGATTATCACCAGTGTAATGGAGGTGATCAGTGAAAGAAAGTGGCCACTAGCATTTTATTTAAAACGCTGTCTTGCTCTTCCTGTGGTTATCACACAAAATGGCCTCCTCCAATGCCTCTGCTCAGAAGAGTAATAACACGAAGCTACAGTATGGGTGCCATTCCATTTCATTTCATCTCTGTAGCGACGGCGCAAATGGCGGCGTCGCCATTTGCGCCAAAGAGAAATAAGATCTGTGTCTGAATGAAACGGAACGGCCCCCATTTACACAGAACCGAACCTCAGAATCCCACACTACTACACACAGCTATGATTCAGTGCATCTAACACAGTCTGTCACTTCCTAACTCAGCACGTCAACCCGCAAGAAAAATAAAAACTGAACAATTAAAAGTAAGTAATTCGTCAAATAAATAGACAAGAGGACCAGCCCCTTTTAGTTTGTATTTTATCATTGAAATCCAACATATTTGTTTTCCTCGATTACGTACATGCCTCCTAGGAGAAACATGTTTAGAAATGTATACAAGGCGATTTGTGTGAAATGATGTAGCTGCATGACAAGAAGACAGTGAGGAATATATGTCTGTGTGATGTCTTAAAAAATGGAACTACATTGGTTTGGGGATGTTTGACCCCAAAAACGAACACTGTTAAACAAAAAGAGAGGAGCTGCTGTGTATCTTGAGAGGACTGTCAGTGTGTGTCATAGCACAGTGTCAGGCAGCATGCCTCTCCAAAATAAAAATTAAAAATAAAAATTTCTACATAGATCAACACTTCAAAGTTGGATTTAGACAAAAAAAAAAGCTTGGACATTAAGCCAATCAGTAGTAATCACATGACACCATCATTCAGATCGTCTTTTTTTTTTCCCAATCAGATAATCTTTTTTTTTTTCCAATGCGAGAAAATGACAGTCAATTTAACAAAAAAAGGCAGCTGCAAAAGGGTTGCTGAACAGATTAAGATGTTTGCAGCACCCTGGGTAGAGGAAGGCTGGTTACAAACACTAGACACGCTCCAGATTCTGTAAACACCAGTGATGGTGACACAAGTCAAGTATCTGTAACCTCCAGTTTTATGTTGTTAAAAAAAACATAAAAATTGAAGGTGAGTAAACATTAAGAACGCAGGGGGTCTAAAAATAAACCTGCACCTATTTCTTTCTGACCTAGATTTACTCGCTGCACGCAGAGTGAGGTCTAAAGTCGGCCAGACGAGAGTTGGGAGACAACGTCTCCTCCTTCCCTGGCGACCAGATGCATGCAGGCCATTTGCATAGCTTGCCCTCACTTGCACACAGATGTAGACACAGGGCAGACGTGAGTTCAGGGAAAAAGAGAAAAAAACAACAAAAAAAACAAACAAGGGGGCGCCACGTTTTGCTTAAGCAAAGCTGAGCTCAATTTAAGGTTTGCATACGCAGTCACACCTTTTCTTTAGTCCAACGAGGGAATGCTAGCACCCATGCTATTGCATCTGTACAATAAGGAAGTCAGGGCTAAGTTCTGCTGTCTGATATTACAGCTTATTGCTAACAGGATGAGCATTGCACTCCAACATACAGCCACTAGCAGGCAGCCAGAACATTCAATAAAACAATGCAAACACAAACATCACAGTCTTTAAATGGTATGTTCACAAGACGGAATACGAATGATTAAGGAAATAATTGGTTTTTTTTTTTTTTACTTGGAATAAACTATTTCTCGCACAATATATCATCTTCTCTATCTGTCTTTACTTGTAGATTTGGCATTCCTATTGCAGGACCAGCTGCATGAATCCACTCAACTGAAGTTGCTGTGTGGCGCTGTAAGGGTTGTGTGCACATGCAAATGTTTTCACAGGCTTACTGCATTTATGAAATCAGAAGAGCAAAACTAAAATCAAAGATCTAAGCTCCAGCGCCCCCCCCGGACCCCCATGTCAGCACATGCAAGTACATAATCCTGTGTGCGTACATGTGTGACCAGTGTGTGTGTGCGTATATGCGTGTGCGTGCATGAATGTGTAACCTAATTCCGTAGTCAAGCACAACAGCTCAGGGCGGAGCTAATCAAAAGGGAAAATAAGGAACAAACTTGACAAATGGGATGCTGAAGGCCAAAATGGTGCAAAAGGCATGTGGAGACTGACGTGTACACAAGCCCAGATGAAGAGTAATGAACTGTGGCACAAATAAGTGCAGCATTTATCCCTACTTCTTTTTTTTTTTTTAGATGATTTATCAAATCAGCTAATTTGAGTCTCCGTTTCAGTTTTTTTCTGTTTTTGCATACAAACAAACACAAAGCAAGACAAAACAAAACTAAAACAACCAAAAGGAACAAAACAACTAAATAAGTCCTAAGCAGTGCTGCGACTGGTGAGATATGGCTGATGTCCTAAAGGACTTTTGATTCCCAGGTGTTTTTGCAGTCCAGCTCTGCCTACGTCAGTAGTCAGCCACAGGTGCAAGCTTTCTGCTCAAGCTGACTGTGATATTGGTGAAGAGTCGACTTCTTGAAATTAGGGGCGAATAGTTTAGGTTATTAAGACCATCCACTTTCTGTCTCTCCTTTGAGTGACGTAGTAGACTATACCTGTGAGGAAAAAGACAGACAATTAAAATTAAAAATTAAACAGAGGCAATATATGGTGAAATACAACAGAGAACTGGGAAACAATGTGGAGAAACAAACTGTTATAGATTAGCTGAAATTGTTAAAGATCCAGTGTGAGAAAGACCTCAAGGATTTGTTCACATTTTGTCACGCTTCAATTGCAAACTTTAAGGTATTTTAGAGGGATTTAAAGTGACAAACTAACATTGGTCAAGCATAACTGAGAAGGGAAGAACAGAGGACAAACGAGCAGATAAGTCTGGAGGAGCTACAGGAGAGCTACATTTTTGTCATCTATGGCATCTTTGAGGAGGTCAGTGGTCAATCAGTAATAAAATGGGATGGCTAAGATGAAAACATATTCAAATGCTAGATTAGACTAGTCAATGTCAAAACAACAAATCTTAACGAGAATCTGTTTTAAGACTGGAGAGCTGATATTCACAGACGATCTCCATCCAGTCTCACTACAAAGAAATTCACTCTCTAGATGTAAAAAGTGGGAAGACATACAATTTTTGTATTCCCGGAGTGAGGAACCCTAGGGTCAGGGTTATAAATATTAAAAATTCATGAATTCGTGAAACTGCCTCTATAAAAGCTTATAACTGCCTAATTAAATAGTTAAAACACCAAACGTACCTTAATGTTCATTAATGCATTGAGTGGAAACTGTCTTAGCACTACTGCAGAAGCTAGGCATTGCAACGTTCATTTCCAAGCTGCATATTCTTTTGAATATTGCAGAAAAAAATGCGGAAATAATTATGTCTTATGTTGCACATAAAAATTCACTAGTACTGAGCCTTTAGTAGGTGGGGATCCACTGTTCCCTAAAAGGCTGGTGGCTGTAATTGTAGTGAAAGGTGAGTAAGAACACAAATACAAACCGATGTCATGGATTATGGGTTTTAAGTTTTGGAAACCGTGAATTGTTTTTAAAATAATAAAAATTTGTAATTAACTCTTCTCAAACCTTCTCAAAGCAACAATGTTTCCTCTGCTCGTTTTATGTCACATAGGAATCCAGCCCCGCAGCATTCAAACACGTCACATGAAAAGTCTTTAAGTGAGTTGAAATTCACTCAAAGTCACCACTTTGCCGTCTCATGTGACTGGCTTACATCACATGAGTGTAAGCCTCGCCAGAGTTATCGACTCCTTCTTTAACCACACGCTGTTTGGTGAGTTGTGCCTTTGGAAATGAGCCGTGTGTATTTGAACACACCCACCTTCCTAGGAACTGGGCTTCTCCACGATGGTGATGCGGGATAGACATGTAGCGTCCCAGGTCTCCATGCGGTCTGCTTACACTGTAATTGGCAAACTGCACCCTGTGCAAACAAATTTAATGATTTTAAACCAGTAGTGTACACAGTTAAATACAAGCTTTTCAAATATTAGTGCTCACTGAGACATTTCTATAAACCACTGTGCTATCGTGTTGCAGTTTTCAATAACATGATATTGATATTTGTTTGTCCAGTCACTGCATGCAAAAGAGGCTCTCTTGACAGGGGGGAAAAAAAAGCATAAGTTGATCAGTTGAAGTCAGCAGATTATACTGGAAGCCCAGTACAGCTGCCTGTGTGCTGTGTGGGCGGTGGGAAATGCTGTGCGGCAAAGAGCCACATGGAGGGGAAAAAAAAAACAGCTAACACAAAGGCCTGCTATGACCGACCTACCTAACTTATCTAGTAAGAACGTCCAAAGCTAACAATGCAGCAAGCCTGGTGCTGCAGCAGCATGCAGTAAGCTGGAGTCTGTGTGTTTCATGTACCTGTTCCAGAGGTCATCGTCCTCACCTCCCCAGCCCCAGAACGCATTGGGAAATCCATTAATTCTTTTGAACTGCTTCACCATCAGGCCACTGACACCACCAAAGAACTCATTATATGGAAGCCTTGGGGGAGATAATAACACATATTTGAAAGATTCACTATTTTATATATATATATATATATATATATATATAATTTATTTACTTTTCAACACAAGGAACAGGGTGGACACTCACATGTAGGAGTACTTGTCAAGTTTGACCGCAAAATGTCGGGGCATGTCCGTGCAGCCGTAGTAGTTCCGGTCGTTCTCCATGAGGTGGTCCACGTCATGGAAGATCAGGCAGTCCCAGTCCATGTCCTTTATGGCCTCCTTAAAGCCCACGTTGAACAACATGGCTCGGTTAAATGGTTCTGTTCCTCCCTGAAGAAAAAAAGGGAATAAAAACAAAAATATTCAGCCATTTCTGACAGAAAAACACAGATGGAATTTTTCCAAGTGCGACTTCTCTTTATGCCTGTGTGTGAGTGTGTGTGAGTGTGCATACCTGCTCAATGACATATAAGGCAAACTGGAGTCTCTGCTTCTGCAGCACAGGCACCAGGTGTCTCAGTAGGATGGGCAAGTGTTCGTGACGATTCCTGAATGGAACAAGGACTGCCACCTGGGGATGGAAAACAGCAGATAATACAACAGGTATCAACTGAGAAAAAAGACAACTAGAGCAAGCTGAATGTAAAAATACACAAGGCTGCTGTATATTTAAATGAGAGAGCCGTTGAGTTTGTTAAGAGTTTGTTAAGAGTTTGCTAGAGCCTGGAAGTCGTGTATCCTAGAAGGAAAATATGAAAGTCCGACAACAAACAGCACAAAAGAATATTGCAATTATAGAATCTAATCTACACAATTAGATCTGACATTTCCAACTTATAATCAGCACATTCAAGTTTTCCTAATTCAGTGGAATGGTCAAAAATAAAAGGGCTTATAGGTAGTTTATAAAAAATTGACAAAGTGGCTCTTGCCTACTAACAAATTACTGATCTTATCAGATAAGCTGTAAATTACAGCTTATCTGATAGTTTGCAGAATTATATACAAAAGGAAGAGGACATAATTTCTCTGTTGGAAAAAAAACATAGCAAAGAAGGCTTGCTTTAAAACAAACAACAATATGTTTTTTGCATTTAGAGGCAAGTATAATGGCTATGCTCGCTTCTTGTACTGTGTGTAAGTTGTTCCTTTTTTATGGCAAACTGATTGGCCACATAATTCTCCATCAAAGCATAAACAGCAAAGTGCACAGACCATATGAAAAATGTCATGCTGGCTAATTAGGCTACTTAATAATTCCAGTGAAACACAGGCCAGATGAATCTGGAAAGATGTAGCTGTGTTGTGCTATCAGAGATTGAAAAATAAAAAATAAAAAAACAGGGCAAGTACAAAACCAAATACAGTTCAACAGTTCAACTGATTCACATCCCCTTTACAAAATGCTAATAGTCAAGTTGGAACCTTAAAGCAGAACCATCAAATGAGTTTAAGCCTCGCCGGAGTTATCAACTCCTTTAACCAAACGCTGTTTGGTGGGTTTGGTTTTGAAATCTGCTCTTTTCAAGCTCTGTTTCTCCAGTATACTGCAGAGGAAACAATTCAAGTACAGATTTTTTTATTTAGGATTTTTAGTTTTGATTTGCACATCTAAAACTTTGGGTATTGGCATTAGCAACAGCTTAAGGCTAAATAATGCATAAAATCAAATCTAGTTAGTAAACCTACGGAAGCGCATTGCTGTCACGCAGAAAAAAAAAATTCGAGCGCTATCACGTTATAACGTGATACGTATCTTGTTAAAACGTGATACGTAACACGTTAAAACGTGATAGTATCATAGACATAATATAAGGATAGACGCCTCATGCGCCGCTCTCGCCTACTGTCACTGACGAGATTTAGGGCGGCCATCTTGGAGCGGTAGACCACTCCACTCAGCCTTATGTGTTTAGCAGGCAAAATGACATATCAGCGCATTAAATCGATCATAACACACCTTTTTGTGTTATGATCGATTAAAAGCGGAAGTCTTTTATTTTGAAGAATGCTTAACAGGATCTAGTTTTGTCTTTTGCCACTATCTAACCTTCTGTTGATTTCGGTTGCTTGGTTACGCACAGCTGTTGCCGTTGTTCAGCAAGTGTACAGTTAAAAAGAAAATCTAAACATCAGATGTTCAGCAAATCCATCTGAGCCTCGGTTATAATCGTCCTTTAGCCATTTCCCGAATCATAAGCTACAATCTGAAGTCAACTGCAGCTTCGACCCAAACAGTCAGGAACGGCCCACAGCTAGAGGACCGAACTGACGTTTCCTTCTGTGCATC
>CAEGAF010151896.1:0-30775 GCA_903067075.1 Micropoecilia bifurca
TACTTTTTCTTGTTTTTACTGTTCCACTGTTTAAACTATTTCCATTTCTTCTGCTTTCCTTCACTTCTTATGATTCTACTTTTTCTTGTTTTTACTGTTCCACTGTTTACACTTTTTTCATTTCTTCTGCTTTCCTTCACTTCTTATGCTTCTCTCTACTTTTTCTTGCTTTTCTGCAGCAGACATTCTGCTAATATGCATTCTCACGGCTGTTTCGCTAGGAACAGCTATTTTTCTAGTTTCATTCTGTTTGACTGTCAGGCTATTAAGCCACTTAAGTACAAGCTAATCTTATTAAAATCTAATGAGTGAAAAAAATTCCAGCCATAATTATTCATTATAAAATACATAAACATTTTCATGTGACCATTGCTTATTCTAATTATTGCCTCTTTTTTGTTGTTTTGCCCCTGGTGTGACCCCTTGCTGTCCGTCCTCCACTGCTGAAAGCTGCAGCACTTTTTTATTTGTCCAGAGGCTCATTGGTAGGCGTCAAGAGGGCCAGCTGGATATTATTGCTGCTAATGAGGATTCACAACTCTAATGCAAGCTCTCCAAGTGTGTCTGAAATGATAATGGACCCGAGCCAAGTGATAGCAGGCAGAAAGGCCAATTTCTCCCTGCAGAGGCTCGTCACTACAGCTGTTTGCTGCTCAGGAGGAAGTAAGAGGAGATCACTGGGAGACCCTTACTGGGGCGACAACGTAAATACGCTGTCTCTCATCTTCAGGTAAAATAGACTGACGCACAGTCTACAACTGTTCTTCTCACAACAGTTGTGTGTGTATATATATATATATATATATATATATATATATACACATACATGAGAGAAGAATTGGTAGACTGATCTTTTCTTTAATTTAGTACTTTACACTCAAATGTCAACATGCTCATTTGAAACTGCAAATAAAATTAATAAAAGATAAATAAATAAATTATATCCGACTGAAGAAAAGAGCTAAAGATGTTTTTGCCTAAACATTTGTTTGTTTTTGCCTCCTCTTGTGAGAAGGAATGTCTTGTGCAAAAAAAAAAATATATATATATATATATATTTATATATATATATATATATATATATATATAGAGTCCTGTCAAAAGCTCCAAAAACTCACTACTTGGTGTTACTACATAAGGTAAACTCCTCCTTGAGCTCTGAGCTTACAGTGCTCCTTGATTAGATCAGAATTTACTCAGTTATTTAAGACAAAAGTGTCAGGATCTGTGTTTCTGTGTGTTTATTTTTGAGTTCTCTGTGTAGTCCTGTTCCCTGTGAGTCCTGTCTCTGCGTCTTCCCCGTTAATTGTTTCCCAGGTGTGTCTCATTCCCGTGATTACCCTGTGTGTATTTAGTTCCACCTGTAAGTCCTGGTTAGCTTAGCTCATGTTGTCAGTCCGTATTATTCAGTTGCTACCGGTATTAGCTGCGTGCTATTTTCTGCCGTGCCGCCTGTTGTGGACGATAGAGCAACCTCATTAAAATCATCATCTTTCACCATAACCTGGGTCTCAGCGTCTATCCTCACCACCACCACACCGTTTCATGACAAAAAGTGAAAGGTACAGAGTGACTGTAGCAACTTATTTAGCACAGAAGAACATTTTAAATTTCCACCATATACACAAAATAATGACTTCACCAGGAGAAAATTCAAGTTTCAAAGCAGTCCTGCCAGGGTGCAGAAATAAATGTGACAGAAAATCCAAGAGGTCACCTGAAGAGGACTCGGGGCAAGAGAAGACCAAATGAAGAGATGACCTTCATTTGTGGACAAAGCTGGCAAATCCTTATTATATTCTTAGGTTCTACAACAAAGTAATAGAGCGAGTGTGCATAGTTATGTAGCCAAGAGAATGCAACTCTGCAATGTTTCATATTTTGCCCTGATTAATTTGTATGTTGAGCTAAACAAGATAAACAGGAGATTCATTTATATGTTTTTCCATGGTTTTCTATTTCTACATCACAAGATCTTGGTACAGTATCTCACAAATGTGAGTGCACTGCTCCCGCTTATTTAAATGTTATATATGTTTGTGGGACAATACTTGAATGTATGTACACCATCTTGAATGTCATTATTATTATTATTAATTATTATTATTATTATTATTATTATTATTATTATTATGATTATTTTTATTCAAGATGCATGCCTTTAATGTCTAAATGTTTGCAAACAAAAGTACTCCACATGAGTCAAAAATATAAAAATTGTGCCCAAAGTTTTCTTTTTTTTTCTTTTCTTCAGATGTCTGTAGATGTATAATTTTTTGAGCCATATAGTTCAAGAAGCAAAGATGACTCCAACATTTCTGTAATAGAAGAGTGTGAGTGAAATGTTGGACCTGGACGTCTGTCGCCTCCAAATCACTGAATATGAATATCCATGAATATAATAGTTATTCATCTTTTATTGCGATTAATTCAAATAATCCAGTCACTTTACAGTAACTGGTTGAAGACCTGTGTGCGTTCCAACATATGAATATTCTGATTATGGTATTCATTTATTGCAGCCTTCCCATTCTTCTTATTTCCAGGTCTTGAGTTTGATTTTTCTACTTCTGATAACTGTATAATCTTGTACAGTAGAGGGATTATCAGCAACATCAACACTGATGCAACATCACTACACCAAGTGGACTGATGCCTCCAAATCCATTCAGTTATTTGGAGGTGACAGATGTGCAGCTTCAACCCTTCACTGTTGGACCCTTCTTCATCTGTACTTCCTGAGCTATAACACTTAAAAATTAGGGTTGCAGTCCTTCAGTAGGACCAGCTCCCTCTTCTTCATCACTGCATGACTTCTTCCTCCAAAACCGCAGATAAATCACTCAGATCTTCCTCTGCTTCTGCGTGTTCTGCCTTAGATCTTTATAATTCGAATTATCTCAATTACGTCACAGGATGGCACTAAGTTTCTCTTAATTATTGCAGAGAAAATCAGTGATACTGATACTGCATTTAAAGTAAAATATTTTTTCATTAAAAGCTTTTGTGCACATGGAATGAAAGCGCAATAGTTCATCTTTTTAAGTGGTTTCATCGTGTCAGTGGCACGATCAAACCACTCTATAGTGCTATACAGATTCAGAGTTTATGACTTCGTTTTCACTCCTCTGTGGCAACAGTACAAAGCTGGTGGATGTCAGAGACTTTGTACTCTGCTCTGTAGATGCTCAATAGGATTTAGCTTTGGAGACCTTTTTGGCCAAACCTTCTTTCCTTTCCTTTCCTTTCCTTTCCTTAGCAAGGCAATGGTCACTTCAGGCTAGGTTTCCGAAAGGAAGGGAACGTACTCGGCTTCAGCCTGGTAACCTTAATGAAGCTCCCCGCAGCTCATGGAGTCTCAAACCATTGACATTCACACCACCGTGACATTCACAACACTCATCACCCAGTTGCCCTTGACACTATCTGAACCAAATAAGTTTACCTCAGTCTCACCAGACCACAAGACAGGGTTTCAATAATCAATGTTATCTAATGCAAACAGTTTGAGGACTTTATTGTGGATTATTTGTAGTTATGTAAACTTTTAGTTTTTAAGACACTAAATAATAGTACACTAAATAATAACATTCTCTCAATATCAATATTATTTAGAGAGAAGTAATTTTGCTAAATCTAACTCATAAAATAGAAGTTTCGTCTGATTTAACTTCAGACAGTCAGACGTGTATGTGTCTTTATATTCACTTACTGACTTCCGGTCTCAACTGTATGTCTGTTTTCAAAAGTCAACTTTGGCATGAGGCTGCGCATTGTGCACTCAACTTCTTCAGTCGACCATGACATGGCCTACTTTGAGGGCGACCGGTCTTAGCCAGCGTGCTGCTCATTTCCAGAGCAATCTTCTTTTAGGCCTTTTAAGCCAAAAGAAGAGGCCACCTTTATGCATGGCAAAAATTATCTCAGTTTCAGATACTCAGGGAACTGTTTGCCACGTGGTGCCATGTTAAACTTATAGTGATCAGTATGAGAAAGAATCAAAGCAATAACACTAAATTCAACTCATCTGCTGCTCATTCACTCTTGTGACAATGTCACACTAACTATAGACATATGACACCTGCGAAGGAAAATTGCTATTTGGGTAGAATCTGGACATTTTCACTAGCGGGTGTGCTCACTTTTGTTGCCAGCAGTTTGAACTTTAATAGCTGTGTGATAAATTATTTTGAGGGACCATCAAATGTATATGGTTATACAAGCTGTCTACTGACTTGTTTGTATTGGACATAAGTGTCATATATTCAGTACTGTCCCATGAAAAATATATTTCAAAAAGACATTAAACAAGTGAGAGGCAACTGTTCACTTTTGTCAGATGCCGCATCTTAGCAGAGGTGTGTAAGCTTTTGAAACCAACTGTGAAAGCTGTTAAAAGAAGATTAGGTTGACCTCTTGAATACATCTGTTCTTCTAAATGACATGTCCAGACTACCTTTTGAGCGCTCTCCGGCACATAAAACTCACCCTGGACTTAATATTATGTCAATAGCTTGGTGCAAAATGCACTCAGAGACACACAGATGACTCTCAGTTTCAGTTTTCTCAACTGAATTCATACTTGTTCTTATAAATCCTTTACTCCCTTGCTAGAGGAGAAGTTGGGAATTACAATCTACACCATGTAACACAAATTACCCATACAAAACTTTCTGATTTTCTTGTTGTTGTTTTTTTACCAAAAACAACTTGTAGAACTCATGCAGTTTGTCAACCTTTTAAGGAAAAAAATGATCAAATAGCTAAAGTAAGCTTGGCATGAGAAACATGAAATACATGAACTTACCGTGCATGTTGTTAATACCATCATGTCTGTTTAGCTCTCCAAAATCTTTCCAGCGAATAAATAACTGATGTAAATTCACAAAACCTTCATTAGACACACACGTTACTCAGAAACTATAGCTCAACAAACAGACTGACACCTAACATCACTCTGAAAAAGAGGAAGTTACAATTTGCTGGAAGAGACGTGTGCAGCAAATTTTCAAATGCAAAGTCAGTTCTAGCTTTATGCTTCGCTGATGTTGCAATTAATCCTTAAGTAGGCCAAGTAAATAGTCAGAAAAGTACAAATGTTTTAAATTCTATAAAAGTGGTGGTTTGAAAATTGTTAAGCTAAAACTAAGCAAAAAAAATAAAACAAGAATAAAAAAAACCCTTCTGAGATACTTTCTCTTTTAAATTTAGCCTTCCAGACACGTTCATAGGAGGGGAAAGGAAACCACAGTTTTTAACTTTAAATGCAAATCACATTAACAGGAAGCTTTGTCTCAAGTTCCCAGGGTGTGAATTGAAATGAATCACAAAGTAAATGATTTTTTTTCATAATTTCTTTGTACATCCTGTTGCATCCATTTAGTCATAAAAGCAGTTCAATTGTAATATTCATTTTTTCGTAGTAGATAATTCAACCCCATTATAGTGTGAGCTCATTCAGAATGGATGAATATTTAAACACTGCAAATAATACTGGACATTACATCTTCTGTTTATGTCAAAACAGAAGAAAAATCAGACTAGCTGCCAAATAAAAGCAATACGTAACATGGTATTGATGTTTTAGCAAAGCTGACAAAATTTACACCTGTGAATTGTTGCATATGAGTAAGGCTTGTTTTCCCACTTTCATACCATGGCATTATTATAAATGTACTAAGAGCTTATTGAGGCATGTTCTTCATGTTTTGACATGCTTGGGGAGCAGACTAAACATCATTAGATGGCAACCGGCGAAATAAATTATTCTGAAAGGCTAATAATATTAATGTCGGGCTGGATGTGACAGATTTAGATATTAGGATTCAAAATATATTAAGGTCAACATTGGGCAACACCTCCTACTCCATTAAAACACAGTTATTCTGCCATAATTTGACACTGTACTATTTTTGTAGTTCAGTGATTCTTGAGAATAGAGACAAAATGGATAACTTTTCCCCATTTTTTTTTTATTATTATTTATCATCCTTTATGTATACAAATATGACAAATAATGTTTTGGAAATGTAAAGATGCAGGCTCCCAGTTGCAACATTTATTTTTTAAATTACATTTTTAATCGATTTGACCCAGAACATTGTCATCACCATCTGACAAAATAAATACAAAATAATTTTTTAATGACCCTATTAGTGATATTTTTACTCAGTCTTACAGACAAATGTTTCTCAAGAAACAAAATAAATATTATTTAAAACAAAAACAACAAAAATTCCCTCTGACGGAGTTGACAGTGCTTGACGGAGTTGACACAGAACTGAAGGTGGTGACAAAGAAGAAAAAACTTAAGAATAACATAAGCTAACCAGAGCTAGCTAGCCCTCTTAGCAAAGGAAGAGAAAGGAAGTGGCCATGGTCCTCAGAAGTTCTGATGCCCCCCAATAATGCCTGATTTTTTTTTACATTCTTTTTATGTCTAACGGTGTTGAGAAAAACTAGGGACACATTTCAATGGAGTTGGAAAATATATTAAAATGATTTTAATTCAATTTATTGATACTCTTATAATTATTTATATAGTCATAATATATTATCTTAGTATTCCTTTAATTGGTTTAAACTATTATAATGTATTGACTTCTGCTCCATTAGAAGGGATTAACACCATCCACCTACTACTATGTTTTAAATAAAATAAAAAATTCAGAAAACACAAGGAAAATATACATGTTGTTCTCACATGACCCAGGTTAGTTTAGTCAGATTTTTGAAAAAAATTCTATTTGGTGTATATTTTATTCAAATTTTGTGCTTTATCCATAGCATCTGTTTTGTCCCTATTCTCAAGAATCACTGAGTTGTAAAACTTGTCATAGGCATATGTGTATTTTTCTTAACATACAAGTTTGAAGTACTGACACCAGTTCTCCCCTTAACTTGATAAAGCTGATCTGAATCTGAAAATTAGATAGTGTGATGTTCAAAATTATATAGTTAACTAAATAGTTGCATTTTAACCATGTGTATTATCTTGAGAATTACTCACTGAAGCGGCGGGGGGACTCAGTTTGACGCAACACCGGAACTGAACGTCACTTCCCCAGTGATCATCTGACGTGTCTAAAACAATTTTCCACAGGTGTTGGGGGGTATTTTACGCGTGGTATATTAACCAGACGTTAAACTGTAAGCTCTCTAGATTTTATCGTTTTACTGTAGGTTAACGGGGCTAATCTTTTATTACAGTGTTTCCTTTGTGCTCTTAATACATTGTATGTCTGTGTGCTTCATCAAATCCAGATACGTGGTGACAAGATGTTGGATTTCTTCACCATCTTCAGCAAAGGGGGGATCGTGTTGTGGTGTTTTCAGGGAGCCGGGGTTAGCGAGTCTTTCACGGGGCCAGTCAATGCTCTGATCCGCTCGGTGATCCTTCAGGTGAGAGTGCAAACACAGAAAGCAAACTGTCTCCGTTTCTTTTTTTTCCCAGTTTGCATTCGGCAGCTAATGCTAAGCTAGTGCTAGCGGTTAGCAACTGCTAGCTGTTAGCATGATTAGAGTAAAAACAAACGTAGTTTTCTTTGCAAAAGTGCACTATTTTGCTTCTTATATAAAGAATTGTCACATTTTCTGCTGCAACACATTCATATGTTTCTGGAAACCTCGCTGACCTCAACATACGTCTTAAAATCTAGAGCTCACGGTTACATGTCAACATTGGTTTTGTTTTAACAGGAGCGTGGTGGGAACAACTCCTTCAGTCACGAAGCTTTGAGTCTAAAATACAAACTGGACAATGAGTTCGAGTTGATATTTGTGGTAAGTCTCAAATCGACAACAGTGAGAGTAATATGAAGCACGACAGAGGCACAATTAGAGAAGAAGCCTAAACTGTGCCTAGTGGTTATTATTGCCATATGAGTTGTGATTAAACTTGCTTCAACCTTTGTCTTCCTCAAATCAAACCAGGTGGGTTTTCAAAAGATCCTCACGCTGACTTATGTGGACAAGTTTATAGATGATGTCCAGCTTCACTTCAGGGATCGTTATAAAAATGAATTGGAGCAAAAAGGAGCTCTGAAGCTTATCAACAACACCTTTGACTTTGAGGACAGATTCAAAAAACTACTAAGGTAAGGAAGTAAACTTAACCACTTTGAAGCAATTCATAGAGGAGGAGGAGGAGGAGGTGGTGCCTGCATCACATCACATGTGACATCTGTCCTCTTTTTATATATATATTTGTGGCGCTAATGTCAGTTTATTCATCATGTCATGACTCAGTTGCATTGTTTTACACCTGATATTAATACAGTGCCTTTTCAACAACTGACTTTGCCGTACCTTATTTTTATTTAATGTGAAAGACCATCACAAACTAGTGCATTGTGTTATGCTGTAGGGATTAAGTGTTCAGGCTGATGTGTTGTGTAATTTTTTTTTGTTTCACAACATCTATTGTTTTGGATTTAGCCAAAAAGTTCAACTTTCAGCTGATCTAACTAGCGCACCTTTCTCCCAACTGCAGATGGGATTCCCTCTGCTATTCTTTCAACAATGTCTATCTCGTTGCCATTCTTCTATGAAGAATGAGTTTACGTGGTGCAACACTAATAATTCCGCTGTCAGATTTTTCTACCTGAGCAATGAGTTAATGCTTCGTCTCCAAGGTAACAATTGGTTGTCATGGCAGTTTCTGATTCTTGTTTCCTTTGCACAACCTGTCATTTTTAGGTGGACAGTCCTGAATTGGTTGGCTCAAAACTGTGTCATACCCTTTTTATTTGTAGGTTATGGGTTGAACAGCATCCTGTGTCACTTAGAGAATTGTTTTGTTCCTTTGTCTTTGTGATGTTTGTTCAGCAACGTTTTCTGAGAAACCTTCGAAGGTTTCACAGATCGACCGTATTTGTGCTGATACATTTGGATGCCATTTACAAATTAGGCAGTTTGATTGCATTGGATTTTATTTAGGGGTATCAGACTAAAAGCAAACACACACCTCATGTTTCAGATATTTATTTGTAAATTAAAGTCATTTCAGATTTCAGACTGTTGAAAGGCAGGAACACAGACTAATTAACTTGACTTTTACAGTTTTGGATTGTTGGGAGGGAATCAGAGTAGTAGACGCCGACCCAAGAAGAACATACTGACTCTGTGTAGAAAGGCCCTAACCTTTGCTGCAAGGCAACTGTGGCATCACACACTTTTCCTTCACAATTATCACTACTTTGTGTTGGTCTGTCACATATAATCCAACTGTAGTATTGTTGTCACATTTCAAAAAGCCAGGTACCGATACTTTAGCCAGTAATTGTATACTTCTGCTATTTGAATGTGCCGTTTTGCGCAATTATTACAGCAGCTTATGCGTTAAATGGAGGCGAATTTGTTGTTGCACTGAGCACAGACAACCATTGAATCTTTTACTGGTGTGAGAATTTGCCCGATTTTAGATCGGAGCGATCCCAATGTTCTACCGACTGGACGCGATCAGTTTTAGCATACCACAAACGGCAGGGTGATCGGTTCCGATTATTGCGAGCGACGTTCTAAGATTGTCGTAAGGGGAAATTCAGGGCAAAAAAAAAAGAACCTGGGCCGCAGAAAAATTGCCAAGTCTTGACTGGTCCGCGGTGATAAAAAGGTTGGGGACCACTGGTCTAAATGAGAAAACGTTTGCTTTATCCTTGTACATTCTGATTTCAATTTCCTGTTTTATCAAAAGAGAGGCGGAGGAAACCAGTAAAGCTCAGAGCCCCGCCCCCATGCGGTCCTTTAAGGAATCCGTGAAATCCCAAAAAACTGTGAAGTCAATGATTGAGACAAAAGGTGGAGATAAGTCAAAGGAGCAGGGAGGCAAAAAGAATAAAAATACCAAAAAGGAGGGTAAGTGACATTCTGGAGTGGCTTATTTTGCATAATGGGAATGTCTCGAAGCATAATTGAATTTTATTTCCCAAGTTTCTGCAGTTGAGGCTCCCAAAGGGGATCAAGGTAAGACCCCACCTTCTGGTCAGAAGGATGTTATGAATGGTAACCAAGGCTTAACTCCTGAGGAGATCATGCAAAAGAAGAGGGAGGATTTTTTCCGGAAGCGCATTATGGTACCTGCTGAAAAGCCGAGGTGAGGAAGCTGATCATTTTAGTTTCCACTTCATCTGCTCCAAACTGCATAGTGCAATACCAAGAGGCAGAGTGGTTGTTTGTATTGTAACTGTATTCTTTCACTACTCACAGTAAGTCCCCAAAGCCCCAAAAACCAAAGGAGAAAGCGAACCGCGTTTGGGGCAACGAAGGCAGCAGCACCAAGAACCTGGACTACAGCAACAAGAACGGAGAGACTTCTGGAGAAGACCAGAAGAACCTGGAAGCACAATTTGACCCAGTAAGTTCACCTTGGTCTGAACAATTAGAGGTTTTCTTGGTGCAGCATTGTCTGCTCAGACAGAGGGTACAATCTAAGATCTGGGATGTCTTTCAGGAAATACAGGTCAGCTCCATGAAGGGTGACCTGCTTTCTGTGGACTACGAGTCCAGCGAGGAGGGACAGATGGAGGAGGAAGAAGATGAAGTGGTTGTCAGTGAAACGAGCAAGATAAGGTGAAGCGTTTAATTTGTGCACATAATATCGGCCAATAAAGCTGATTCTGATCCTATGCCTTAACTTTTCATGTCAAACATCAATCTAACAGGTTTTCACTTTCCTTTGTTTTCACCACTCAGTCCCAAAAAGAGTGGTGGTTTTGGGGGGATGTTTGGGATGCTGAAGGGTCTGGTGGGCTCCAAGAGTCTGTCTAGAGAGGACATGGAGCCAGTGCTGGAGAAAATGAGGGACCACCTCATTGGTAGGACTGCATGCCCCTTTCTGTTTTGGGGAATTACACCAGATGGTCTAATGTTTCAGTTTACCATTCATGTTTGTGTTTTTCTTTGATTCTCTAGCAAAGAATGTTGCAGCTGATATTTCTTCCCAGCTATGTGAGTCTGTGGCCAAGAAACTAGAGGGCAAAGTCATGGGCACATTCACCAGTAAGTGCATTCACCACACCCAAACCCACAGCCAGTCCTGATCCCCTGGTGATGCAACTTTTTAAAGAATTACATCTGGCTGCTGTGTTTTCTGAGACATCTCATGGGAATAGTGGTAGCAATGCATTTCCCCCCATTCAAAGAAAAATAAAAGTCTTTACTCTGTTTTGCATTCAGATTTATTTTTTTGTAGATGCTGAACAAAAGTAGTCCATATGTTTCTTCAGATTTGGCAACAAAAAGCTTGTGCAGGTCATCATCAGCCAGTCTGGGTAAAGTTTGATCTTCAGTCTGGACCCATAAGCTGAAGTTTATCACATAAATCTGTGCAGATTTAGGCAATCCTTTAGTATTTATGAATTGGGTTGCTCATAGTGTCAGCATGTTGGTGTAGCTCTGTTGTTAGTTTTAATTAGTTTTTGTTATTTTATAGACTTTTGTTCTCTTAGCATCCCTATGCTCATTTTTTCTGGTTGAGGCTTTGTGTTTTTGGACAATTATTCCATTTGGCTTTGGATGCTATGCAGCTGGAAGATTTCTTGTCTTACTTTTTTAGTTTCTGACAATTTTAATTATGGCTAATCATGGTAACAAGGTGTTTTGTTGTTGTTGTTGTTGTTTAGAACTGGGAGCAGCTGATTAGTTAGCATCTCAATAGTTCAAATAATACCTGAACTATGACCCCGAATCCCAGAGGCATTGAAGAGGCTTCGTGGGTACAGAGCAAGAAGGAGGAAGTTCAAATCATCTCTTCCACCCATCATAATGTGCGATGATCATGACTCTTAACATCCTCTTGCTTGGACAGTAGCCAGACAAAGATTTAAAGAGGAGCGGCAAAAGCAAACAGAGTGGATTAGCAGTGTTAGTCAACAATGACTGGTGTCATCCTGGAGACGCTACTGTGAAATATCATGTCTGTTGCCAAGATATTGAGCTGTTATAATATCAAGACAGCCATTAGACTGCTATACAGCAACAGTCAGAGACTCCTTTAGATTCTTTGCAACACTGACTGCTACTGGAGAGCTTTTCTTCTTTTGGGATAAGTAAAGATCTTTTAATTGAAGTGAACTGAATTGCAACAGAAGCCATCTTTGGGGTTTTGGAAAATTCATCTGAATCATTTATTATGGTGAATAGATACGTGAACAAATCTACTTTAGCTTGTTTATGGTTTATTTAGATACATTTTCCAAAATCCGTCTTGTTGGTGGATCTTTATCTATGAAGTTGAGATTGAAGTTTAGTATGATAGGATGAAATCAAAACCCAAAGAAGCAGTTTATCAATTCATTATGCCCAAGAGTTTACTACCCAGAAGAATCAGGGACATTGAAAGTGTGGTTGAATCATAGTGTTGATCATTTTATGCTATTGATTCTAATAATTTCTTTGCAGAGACATTACATTCTCATGGTTTTATAAATGTATTGGGTAACACTTTACATGTCAGTCTTTATTTGAAGACTGACATGACACTGTCAGTCTTATGTGTTAAACGTGACATAACATCTGTCATGAACATAAAGACGTATTTATGAATGTTTATGACTGTTATAAAGTGTCATTCAGTAGATAATGACACTTTTAATGCAAAGTTGCTCTAAAAGTTGCATTGGAAGTCCATTAAAAGTGCCAAGTTTGCATGATTTTGTAAATTATGATAATTTAATGGAAAGCACTTTTACTGGACTTCCAAAGCAACTTTTAGAGCAACTTTGTATTAAAAGCGTCATTATTTACCAAATGACACTTCATGACAACTGTCATAAACATTCATAAAGACTTCTTTGTGTCCATGACAGGTGTTGTGTCATGTTTCTGACAGTGTCATGTCAGTCTTATGCTCACCACTTCAAATAAAGTGTTACCATGTATTGCTATTCATCATTTATGTGTATCTGTTGTTTTTCTGACTACTTGATTTGAGATAGTTTCTCTCTAAATGGTGCCAAAGAATCTGTTTCCAACAGAAGCTTGTGTGTGTTCATAGCTGTGGCTTCGACGGTGAAGCAGGCCCTGCAGGACTCCCTGGTGCAGATCCTGCAGCCCAAGCGCAGGGTGGACATCCTGAGAGACGTCATGGAGGCTCAGAGCCAGCGCAGGCCGTTTGTCATCACGTTCTGCGGCGTCAACGGCGTTGGCAAGTCCACCAACCTAGCAAAGGTGAGCTAGACGGTCTGTAGTACCACTGCCTCCCGTTTGCGATTGTTGCTTGACTATATCTATGGCAGCACTTCAAAACTTTTGTTAAATGTGTCAAAGATTAGTGCAGAATAATGACATGCCTTGACATTTATTTCAATACTTTTTATTGTTCACTGATCCCTCCTCCTACTATTTGGACAACACGCAGTTTTTCCCTCACACGTTCTTCTCCACCCTCCCTGTTTTGGTCCAGATCTCCTACTGGCTGATTGAGAACGGTTTCAGTGTGCTGATCGCAGCTTGCGACACGTTTCGCGCGGGCGCGGTGGAGCAGCTCCGTACCCATCAGCGCCGCCTGAACTCTCTTCACCCCCCAGAGAAGCACGGAGGTCGACCGGTCGTCCAGCTCTATGAGAAGGGCTACGGGAAAGACGCAGCTGGAATCGCAATGGAGGCCATCGCCTACGGTAGGAGACATTTTCCTCTTTGGGCCATTTTCAATGCTTTGCGAAAGTATTTGCAAATTTTTTTTCTTTTACAGTTTGTCTGGTTATAATAAGATGACTCAGATGACTAGAGATTTTATATAACATACCTGCTCAGATAAAGTGCATAATTAAGTTAAAGGAAAACAAGAAAAAGTTTTAGTTCCTGGGAAAAAGCATTGTGAACACTGTAAGCTGAATATTTTTAGTGAAAATTGCAGAAGCATTTGAAGTCAGCTGCAGAAGACTTGCAGAAATGTAAGAAATAGGCAGAAGCAGCAAAATAAAGACAAAGCCTGCAAAACGCAAATAGACTGAGCTTGAGCCATTTTACAAGAAAATAAAAGCAGTCTGCATGTTCAAAGCTGGGAGAGATTCCTTCACTATATGTGCTGCTTCGTGTTGTGGGTCTGTTGTGTAAAGTCCCGATAAAATGCATTAATGTTTGCCTTTGTAATAAACGCAGACGAGTTCAAGGGGCACACATAGTTTTACAAGGTTGTTCATTGGTTATTAATACAACCTAACCATCGATGTTTGTCTTCTCCTCTTCCCGCCCAAGCTCGGAACCAGATATTTGATGTGGTGCTGGTGGACACTGCTGGGCGAATGCAGGACAACGCCCCTCTAATGACGGCTCTGGCCAAACTTATTGCTGTCAACATGCCTGACTTGGTTCTGTTTGTTGGAGAGGCTCTGGTGGGCAATGAAGCGGTTGACCAGCTGGTAAGACCCCTGATTAAGTTATAAAGTTTGGCTTTCATTTGGGTTTTAGATGAATTAATATGAGGTGACCCTGACCTGTTTGTTATTATTAAGTGATTAATAAAAGTTCTGTGAGATTATTCAGAGATGTTTATGTGCATCTTCCACTATTTTTTGGTTTTGAGTAAATGTCTGATGTTTAATGTGGCCACCAGAGGTCAGCATCGCTCTACTTACCTGTTGCTTCATGGAAACTAGTTTTTTTGTTGATGCAGATGTGTTGCTTCCTCCACTGTTTTTCCTCTGTGGCTGAAAAGATGATTTTATGCATTTTCCCCCCACCCTCCATCTGTCGGCCTCAGATTTCAGCTGAATATTTCAATGTTGTCCTGTTTGTGTCCTCAGGTGAAATTTAATCAGGCTCTGGCGGACCACTCCATGTCTGACAAGCCTCGCCTCATCGATGGAATCGTTCTCACAAAATTTGACACTATTGATGACAAGGTATGCGTCCTTTTATTTTTTTTTCTTTTATTATTTCATACCCCCTTGTGCTGCACTTGAACAGGTCTTCCAGTTGATTGTGGTCTTATAAATAATTTGCGTTTGGAAAGCCAATAGTCCCTCATGAGTCTCCTTCTTCCCCCTCAGGTTGGTGCAGCCATCTCCATGACTTACATCACAGGCCAGCCGATCGTGTTCGTGGGCACAGGGCAGACCTACAACGACCTGCGCAGCCTCAACGCCCGCGCCGTAGTCGGCGCCCTGATGAAGGCTTAACGCTCTGCTGAATATTCATCGGTTTCCAGAAGAAGCCAGCGGTACCATTTGCGACGCTGCCATGAGATGTTCAAGCCCACCCTTTCATGCCTGTGTCCTGCCCACCCAACCTTGCATTAAATAAACTCGAGCGACGGACAGATGGTGCACTTCAAGAGAAAGTTTTATCCAGTGGAGCCTTCCTTTTGATAGTTATTTATTTTTTGGGCCAAAATTGTGTATTTCAGATCATCTAACATGCCATTTTAACTGGACCTTGGTCAGATCACCGGTTTGCTGGCTCACACATAAGGACTTGTGTATTTTGTCCCTCAGTTTTCTCCACTTTATGGAAATTGGGTTTCCTGTTCCCAAGGAAAGCTCAGCAACCGTAGTGCCTCTCTTTTTGGATATCTTGGTTAATACATTACAAGGATGATTACCTACCAGCTGGAGTTAAAATCAGTATTTATGCAGGTTAAAAGGCAAACTAAACTGCTTAAAAGAAGCTTAAGTAAACTATGGATTGAGAAATCTTAATTGTGATTCTCTATAAATGAGAACAGTACATCTAAATCATAAATTAACAACCGTGCTGTCTTTGTTTCATTTGGATGTTTTGTAATTAGAACCATCTTTTAGAGATTTTTACATCCCCCAAATTCACAATTTACTTTGTACAGGAAGAGTATATATAGCCATTTAACTTCACATTGTCACCTTAAAACCGCAAACCTCAATATATTTTACTCAGATTTTTTGTGATAGAGAAATTCAGGATTATGAAGTAAAGAAAAATTACATTGGTCTTCAAATTATTATAAAAATTGAGAAAACTGCACTTAAGTAAAACTAGCCTTACCATAATTACACATTCAAGCTTTTTTCAGAGCTTGAATCTGAAAAAAGATTCAAGATTTGATATTTTTGGTATCAAATCTTGATACCAAACGTTAATGTGGAGCAGGACTCCCACCAGCTTCACTGTCCCTCCTGATGTAAAGCCTCTGCCCAGCATGATGCTGCCATCACCATGTCTTACTGTGAAGATGGTGTGTTCAGCATGATGTAGTGTTAGTTTCTGCCACACAGGCTTTTGTATGAAGGTCTCAGCTGAGAAGAGCACCAAAAACTGTCATGTTTACACACTCTCCCACCATTTTCCTTAAACTTAAACATGCTGACTGCACCATCACATAAAAATCTGATAAAATACACCAACGTTTGTGGTAACGTGACGCGATGAATTTGTTCTTGTCTGTCAGTCTTAAAGATTTGAGACTAAGCTGTTTTCTATCAGTTATGGTACCCCTTTATTTTGTTTTCCCTTCATTTTTCAGAGTAAATCTTAAGTTTTAAAGATCTTTAGACCATCCGTTTAAGGTGTGGTAGTGCAATACGAGAAAATCAAGGGTCATACTGGCATTTTGAACTAATTTATGATTGTAAACATTTCTTAATAAAGCTGCTATATGCTTAGTTGGTCTGGAGAATGGAGCTTTCTCTTGTTACTTTTACAAAGTGAAAGTAAGCGCCATGCAGTGATCCTCAGTGTTACAAATGAGAGGAGTGGGATACCAAAAGCTTTATTTTTAAAATAGTTCTTATAAATACTACACCAGAAACACATGCAGGTTTTAAAAATACATAAAAAAGCTTACAAAGAACACTTGTTTTAAGCAAAGGGGCTATTATGAGAAAACTCCTGACCTTTTTTTATGTAACACAGACTCATTTACTTGTCATATTTCTGGAGAAATGATATTCCATCCATCCCTTTCCTTAATTATTCCGGTAACTGGGTTTAGCGTGACGGATTCAATCCATCAACGCAAGGCTTGTTTTCAGTCAGGAGTGCATGTTGTGCCTTGGAGCGAATACCGGCAAGGTACTTTCAAGGTGATGCATTTTTTTATGCATATTTAATTTGCAGAGCTATGAGCTTCGTAAAGTCTGAGGTGAGAACATACCAGTCTGTCCTCTGAGTACAGTTGCACACTAAACGCACCAGCATTTAGTTTCACCAGGATTTCTACAGTGTTTAAATGTTGGGAAATGGGGTTTGAGGTTTTTGGTTTTGGCATTGACAAATTTATCTCAACTCATTTAAAAATGAAATAAAACGAGCATCAGGGAAATACTGACAGCTTTCAGCTCGCCCAACAATCATCTAGTAAAATATTAGACTAGATAGCACTTGGTGAACTAGATCCAGCACAAGCTGTAAAAGAAACAGATTACAAAAGTCTGAAGAAAAAAAAATATATATATATATAAAACAATGATTTGAAAAATTAAGAAAATCAAATATTCTTTCACAGCTGACACTTTCCATGCATTAAGGAAACGAGTTTTGGACCAAGTTTAAGTTGTGTTATTCTGAAAATGTCTCTTGAAAGTGGCATCTTCTCCCAGTGAAGGAGTTGTATCTGGTCTTAGCCCTGTAGGAGGTTTTTCTGTGTGCTGAAGCCATTCTGCTGTTCCTCTGCGTTTTGTGAAGGTGATCCTGTGGATCAAAATAAAAGATTTATATGATATTTGACATTTCTTTGGAATCTTCCTTACATAGAACAACATAGCGCATAAAAAAAATGTGCAATATCAAATTGAAGTATTGCGAACAGCATATCGGTAGCAAATGACATATTTTTCCTCCATCACAATATCCCTGTAAATTCATGAGATTATCGAACTACCAATCAACCAGTCAGTAACGGGATCCAGAGCAGGTTTGTGGGGTGGTTGCTCAGTGTGAGCATTGTTGCTCACACTGATGCTGCATTAATAATTGTGCAGTTCAACTTCAAGATCTGAATTTTTCATGAAGGTAGAAAAGTTGGAGGGTAACCTGAAGTCGGGTATGATGAAGGATTTTAAACCCTCTAAGTTCTGATTCAACCTGACTTGCCTGTTTAACTCATAGCATTTTTATGTATATATATATAAAAAGACGTCTTTAAAAGGATAGAAACTTAGTATTTAAAAGCTAAAGTAGTGAGGTTTGTGGTCAAAATCATAAAACTGTTTTCTCTGAGCTACTCTATTATTATTAACACAAACCTAAACTCCCCTTTGTGGTTATGGCTATAGATTTATGATTGACTGCATGTTGAACAAATAAATAAATTTCCATGTAAAAATCTAAACTCTGAGCTAAACTGTCATGGATTCATAATTTATGCAGAATTCAAATATCCTGAGTTTGACAACAGATTCATCCTATTTCAAGATAACTTGCCTGTTGGAGAACAGTCAATTCATTTAGATTTAACATCACATAAAGATAACCTGTCGAAACACAAAAGGATTTCAAATGATGGCTTGATTTATGAAGGGAAAGAAAAAAATTAAATCTGTGAAAATGTTATAGCCTTTCTCCCCTCCCCCAACAGACACACACACACACTTGTAAAATTTTCAATAAACTTTAATGAACCTACTATTATGTTAAATTTTCCTTCCATCTATACAACAAAGCCTGAAGTGCAACATGATGAAAGGTTCAAGAACTCAAAAGGCAACACATCATGCATCAATCTCAAGACCAGGTGAGAATCAAAATCATGAGCGTCTCTAACTGAGAAATGTTACTAAGCCATTCCTAAGGTTTTTGGACTTAAGTGAGGTAAATGAAGAAAACACACAACAGTGATAAAACTTCCCAGAAGAAGCCAGCTTATATAATTACACTGACAACTTAACCAGGGGCGTCACAAAAGAAACCAGAACAACACCTAAGAATTACACATCGTCCTAACCTCAGTAAAGGTCAGTATTAATGATTCAGCAACAAGACAAAGATTAGGCAATAATGGCCAATCTCCCATATCCATGGGAGAGTCCAAATGCAAAACCACTGGTGACCTAAAATAACAAAGAGGTCTGTCTTCATTTTCCAAAAACACTGAAATCCTAAGACCTTTGGGTAAGTATTCTCTGGACAAATGAGACAAAATTAGAACCTTTAGGAGGGTGTGCAACTGTTTCATCTGGTGTAAAACTAGCATTACTTCAGAAAATGAGCATCATTCTGACAGCTAAACATTGTGGTAGTAGTATGGCGATCTGGGCTGCTCAGCAGATTCAAAATCTGGACAGTTTGCTTCAATTTAGGATGATCTCTGCTTTCTACCATAAATTCCTGAAGGATAATATCTGGCTATCAGTTTGTGACTTGAAGATCAAGTTTACTTGGATTATGCACCAGGAGATCTGATACTAGTGACTAGCTTAAAACAATAAAGTGAAAGATTTGGTGTTACCAAGGCAAAATCTTGACTTAAATTAAGAAGAGGAGTCACAGTATTAATTTGGATATTAATGCTCAAGAACCTTTAAATCTAAAGAAATTCTGCAAAAAAAAGGGTCAGATTTCCTCCAGTTATCTAACATGCTTCATAATTGTGTTTTTGCGTGTGCTTGGATCGCCTTTTTCCCTTAATGAACGAAATCATGATTTGAAAACTGCTTGCTGCATTTACTCAGGCTATCTTTGATGACATTTGTTTGATCTCATCTGCAGCAACATCTACAGCACAGTAGATGTTGCTGTAATCAAGATTAGCAAAGAAAAAAAAAATCTCCCTGACTAACTCCTTGCTTAAAACGTATCCCATGTAGAGCTTACAGAAGGAGAAAGTGGAGCTGAGCCAAACCATGTGATGGAACACGGACTAGTATAGCTCAAGCTCTAGAACAGTATGTTGTTACTTAAGTCTTTCGTTCTCCTGTCGAGATGATACGGAGCTTCTTTCAGTTCTCCTCACCCACACAAACTGGCCCGATTAAAATGCAACAATAACTGATTTAAGGAGCTAAAACCAGATCCACTGGCTCTCATGCAGCTTACCCCAGCCGTTGGTAGAGACGTCGCGGTTGCAGATCTCGTTGGCCAGCCTCTCAAAGTACTCAGGCAGGTCAGCGTACTCGTCGCCGTATGAGATCACCTTGATGCCCTTGTCCAACATGTTGTCACGCAGCTTCTTGAACTCCCCCACGTCTTCCCGCCGCACAAGCATGAAGTGTTCCAGGTCCGACTTGTGTTTGACCGCCTCCAGGAACAAGGCCTGAAAGGTCGTGTCGTCCACCGTGCGTCCGCAGCCGAGAAACACAAAGGACTTAGTCTCATACAGCTTCTGGATCTCACGCTGTAAAAAGAAAAGAAAAGAAAAACACTACTAACGATTAGTGGCATCTTTAAGAAGTAGCTGGAATATGAAATAAACCAAAGTATAAAAGAAAAGAGAAAAAAAGAAAGTCCAGGACTCACCATAACCTCAGTGTTCCTCAGTACATTCTGGTAGCCAGCAGGGTGCAGCACAATGCCACACGGGTTAGTGTAAACGCCGTGAATATGCAGAACGCTTAACCTCCGTTTCTCCTGAGCCCACTCCAACACCTACAAACAAGACACGTACACTTAACAGTCCACTGCACAAAATCCTGTTCTGGCTGGGCAGGGAGTACGATCACCAAGTAGTAGTGAGGGAACATTAGCCCCAGTGGAGACAAGGCATAAATACCAAGGATGACAGGGAAAGCATCAGGTCACTCTCAGATCTAACATCTGCATGACTAAACTCTAAGCTGAGGGCCACTGCAGACGACAGGACAACTCTTTGTGAAAGACTGACTTCTGTTCAGCGCCGTGGTAAACCAAAAGTAAACACAGTAAGATCTATAGAATCTGACATCAGCGGCTCGAATGTTAACTTTCTTCCACCTGTCAGACACTGAAACGGCTTATCTTTGTTTGCCCTAAAGCTGTCAACAAGGAACTTTGTATACATGCAATGTCATAAATGGGAGGTTAGTCACCACTGTGTGAAATTTCAACATTATGCTTTAGAAGATTAGAAGTGTATTACCGTGCCTGCAATACAAAATACAAAAACAAAACTTGTATTCCCCCACAGATCATTATTTTTAAGCTAATCTATGAGACTTATGTAGTAAACTAGAACTCACTGCTCACTGCTGGACATGTATAAGTGACCTTTGCACTTCTTTAAGGGAGAAAAAAAGCTGACATCATGCATTGTTACAGGACAGGTCAATTAGTGCCACAATACAGTCGAAGCAGAGTTTACCTTCTTCTCATCAGTCAGGTCTAAAGACTCCAGTTTGGTGCCCTGGTGGGCTGCGTAGATCTCCAGCAGGTTGTCGAAGTTGGTGGTGAGCACCAACGCGCCGCTCTCCATCAACTGCAGCACAGATCGCAAGAGGTGCTTCCCTGCGTGCTCCATCTTGCACTCCAGGTCGTCAAACACCTCGTACAGACAGTCTTTGAAGAACGTGGATCGGACATTTCCAGTCCTCTAGAAAACATAATGACACAAAGCAACCGCAGCCCTTCTTTAAAATGTCTCTGCACAGAGCACGCTGCCCCTTGGTGCATTTCTCAAAACAGAACTGAAATCCTCAAAGCTGCTTGTTTAATCTTCAAATCATTGTGCTTTCTACACATTCCCATTAGATTTATATTCTAAATTTTTGATGAACAAAGCTGACCTGAAAGGACGTCACCATCAGGTGCTGATGAGACTGAAAGAAAAAAAAAACCCAAAGCCACCAGAAATTGCAGAATTGTCTCTGAAGTTAGACACATAATCTGTGTGCGATGTCTTCCCTGAAATAAATGTTTATAGAAAAGCTTCAGCAAACCTTTGACTACATTATTGATAATAGAACGTCTTTGATCAAACTCTACTTCATGGTACATCTAAGGGCAATTTAGAGATCATTTAACCTAACAGTCATACTTATGGACAGCAGGAAGCCAGAGTTCCCTCAGGCAATAGTAGAGCCATAGCAAACAAATTAACTCAGGATTCCCTCCCCAAAAAGGCGAAAAAAGATTAATTTAGCTTTACAATCTTACCAGGGGTACCACTTAACCCAGATGGTGACGTTTAAGTAACTAGAGGAGTCTGAGATCAGGATTTAAACACTGAGTGGGGAAAAATACTGTTCTCCTTGAGCAGAAAATATCTTATATGACTAAGTTAAGTATAAGATATATTTTCATATGATAAGACATCAGAACAAGATGGAGCAGGACTACTTAGAAATAAAGAGACAAAGATATGGACAGTGTTACTTTGACATTTATCATCAAGTGTTTACTGGAGCTGAAATGCTGGACTGGTTTGAACATGAAGATAATTATTCTTTGAGTCACTAGAGAATCAAAGTACATAAAAAATGCCGCTAGGCCATTAAACAAAGTTGACCAAATGTGAAGCCAACTTTTTAATGCGAAACAAAATGCCTTTTGATCAGAATGACTTATGATTCAACGTGACCAGACCATGTAGGAATCAAGTCTCTTAGAATAAAAATGTGAATCTGAGGACTGAGGTGACCTGAAGGAGGATTATTCACTCTAAGTACTGTTAAACAGAGTAGCAAGAAAAAAAGAAAAAAGAAAATCTTGTGTTCTAAGAAAAAGGAGTTAATTCTTTCTAGATTTTGAAATTGGAAAAATCAGGATATCAACACATTTTTCCAAACTCAATATTTTCAGAGGTCTCAATTCTTTTCAGAAAAGAAATCTGAGTTTCCAGTAGATAATCTTACAGAGGTTAGGCTTTTAACAAGAAATCTGCTACACCCACTGGCTGTAAACAAATGAAAAGGATTATGGACAAATGAATGGATGGCTAGACAAACAACAAGACAATAGAATCAAGAATAAAGTCTGAAAATACACATTTTCACATCCTTGCACTCCTCAGGGTGCAAATTAATGCTGCGACTTTATATTCAACCTTTAATGAACAGTTGTGTGTCAGATTCTGAAACATCTGTATGAGTCCAACACTCCATTCTCTGACCCTTAATCCAACCACTTGAGCAGCAGATCACACTGCATTACTCCACTTAAAAATGATGTTCTGTCACTGTGTGGCAAAATTCTCACCCTTACCTTGAGGAGGGTCTTGTAACCCCCCCCCCACTCCCACCCCCCTCAAAAAAAAGAATGAGAAAGATGCTGGTAGCTAAGAATAGCAAATGGTAGTGCAGTGACCAAGGTGATCCGAGATTGGAAGGAAATGCTCCTCCGACTTCCACAGATTACAGCTCTAATGGGCTAAACAGCAGGAGTCCCTTCGACAGGAAGAAGCTCATTATCCACAGCTAGTGTCCGCAGCACCCATCCTGATCACCCTGTCCTTGGGCTGACTCAACTTATGTAATAACCAGCAAATGGACAAATAAACAACCCTTCTTCTTCTTCTTCTTATTCAAAATATCCATCTCAAACTGATAAAATGATCTTTAAGTCACAAGGAAGTCTCACTAATTGCTTACAACAAATACCTATTTTATTATTTAAATAATTACTATAAGCATAACAGTTGATAACTAATCTATAAACAACAACAGATGAATGAACAATTAATTTTTTTGCTAGCACATATTAAGAGCCTTGCTGTTGCTACACTCATTACCTCTACAGAGTGCAGAAACTTGGCCAGTACACAAATCCATGAAAGTGGGTTAAACCTCTAACTGGCTATAAGGCAGGTGTCTCACACCCAGACACATATTAGCATTCCAAGTACAAATGATTAACAACTAGTGCAGTTTATGGAAATGGTAAAACACAGTCAAAAAAAGTATGGTTTCATTTAGTAGGTCACCTGTGTCTGAAGGTAACACTTTGGGAGGACAAGTCACACACAGAAGAGTTAAATTATCTCTATAAAACAAGAGAAAAAAACATTAATGCAGGTTTTGTGAATGGAGTGACTAAAGCTTCACGTGCTCTACTATGTCCCACTGCAGTCACAGGTGGAGCTTTAAGTCTGAATGGAAAATCTGGGCTAAGGGGGGAGAAAATGGGGTGGCGGTTCTGGTTCACATTATTCCCGGTTTGTTTGTTTGTTTTTTTTGCTTCCCTCCAGCCGGCTGCGCTGGACCCCGCTGTGTCTGTGACCTAGGGGAGTGGGCTGGTGTCTGCACGACTGTGGATCGAAATAAACACAACGGATAAAGCCATAAAGGCGCTGTTTGTTCTCTTTGTCCCGACAGGCTGGGTGCTGAAACAAAGCGTGTTTTTATCAATGTCAAAGGTGCGATGAGACATGACTAACACAGGAGGCAAACGGTATTAAGACTCCCATCTGCCAGCCCCGCTCCAGATCAGACCGGTTTGGTTGTATGTAAATACTGCAGATTTTTTTTTTCCCACCTAAAACTTTTTACAAATCCATTAATACCATCAAAAACTCATGAAAGGTAAAATTAGTTAAAGTACAAGACTTTAAGAGATACCTTCCAAAAACTAGTGGTGGTCTCAAAATGATTGTGGCTTCCTATAAACACACAAATGGTCACTGTTAGGATGTGTAATAGTCATTTGTAGCAGTAGTTTGATAGAATTTTCATGGAAATTAGCTGGCTTTGATTGGTGGAAATTTTGACAAAATGGAAAACTTTATTCCGTGCATAAGGATGTATATTTTCTTGGTTTAACAGCACTGGTGATACAACTAGAATGTTCCTTATCTTTGATCCCAATACATTGTCATGTTAATTTTTATAATCCATGATTTATTTTTCTTCCAAGAAGCCAGATTTACAGAGTTCTACATATAATGAGTAATATTTCTTATAGTTCCCCAAAAGTAATGTTTAACAATTCCTTTGGACATTTTCATTTACATTCAGTGAATGACCTCTTTCAGAGGAAAGCTTTTGTGTTCACCACTTTATGTCTGACCGATGAATCATTCTGTTGTAAATTGGACCATAATCTCATTAGATGAACTAGTGTTGTCTACTGATTTTAAATTTTTTTAGCCACACCTACATGTTTCCAAAAAAATACTAGCTGTTTTTTTAAGACATCACTTTGAGAAAGCATGTAAGTTTTCCTGTTATTTTCACTGATTAAATAGTTAAAAAGTGATGAAGCAGCAAAAGTCTGATGAAAACTATGAAGACCTTCACAAAGCCAGGAGAAGCACTGATCAGAAATGCTTCGTAAGACTTTAAGAAAGTTTAACTCTTTGGATGCAATCCATGAAGGAAGCACAGGGAAGGTTTAAAGGCACATTTTTTTAGCAAAGACTTGCATTTAAAAACACTCAACCTGTAAACCAAGTGAACAAAATGGCTATAATGTGCATTCACATTGATTATTTTTAACAAAAGAAGCCTAACAATCAAGTCTTACATCATGACAAAGTTCACTGAGAAAGTATGAATAATGTCTGGATGTGAATCTGTGGAAGTAAAAACATAACATCCCTGGTTCCAGGAAAGGTCACAGGCAGTGCTGGCAGTCCAACATGTGTTTGTGCAAAGGAGAACTTTAGCAATGGGAAGGAAAAAAAAAAAGACTCAGACGGTCTTACCGGGGAAAGTTTCTGAATGAGGTCATGGGCCACATGCACCAAATTCTTATCTTCCTGCATGTGCTTCTGGAAACGCCGGCTCTCCTCCTCCTCCAGCAGATCAAAATCATTGGCTGCGTCGAGGAGGGCCTGTATAAGCCCCTTCCAGGAGCGAAGAGCAGGAACCTGCGGAGCCACTGCAGAGCTCACCCCCGTACCAATCACCAGAACAAGCTCGGGGGCTCGCTTCGTCTTCAGGCTGGGCAGCAGTTTCCTTTGGGGCAGGCAGAAATCGAGTGATGATGGATCCAAATACGGTGCTTCCCTAATCCCTCTGACAGCATGAAGGTTAAACAAAACCTTTTCAAACATGCTAGCATGCAGTTGGAAACTAATATCTACCTTCTGCCTTCATTTAGCCCTTCCGATGATTTGAATTAGTTCTGCAAAGAAATCCTGAATATGTAATAGCGGTGGCATGCAGGTGGACCGGAGTTTACCTGGGCTTTTTAGCGTTTGACTCTGCATCCTGAGAATCAGCTGCAGGACGCTTCTCAGTTTTCACTGCTACAACAGAGGCCATTCAGCTCCTGTAAAAAACATGACCAACCACTTAATATCTCTATAGAAGCTGGTCTGACCAATCTACACAATGGATGGTTCGAACCAGCCATTGTGTAGATTGGATTGCCAACATTATTAGTTTTTCTAAACAAGAAGCTGAGTGACTCTGAAATGATGTCATGGGTCGAACTCAGGACATTAAGTCCAGACTTATTACAAATACACGTGGGTGTTCCATAAAGTTAATTTGTTGCCTCAAATAGATTCCCTTACATGTAAATAAAGCATAGACCATTCTGAGCTCAGTTTTTTAATTCAGTGCTAATGGAAGGAATATGCACAACAAAGTTGAAACTAATTAGGATTGTATCAAAGACAAACTCTGTACCTTTTGAAAACAGTTTTTCAAAATATCTGAATATCTGTCTCTCCCAATTGTCTTTGCATCTTATGTAGTGAAGGTCACAGGACAATGACATCACCATTAACTGTGTTTTCCCAATTAATCTTGTCTTTTCCATGCTAGTGTAAGCTAGACATCCCTACATGGACATCACCTCTGTCATTATGTGTTCACATGCAAATCGATTCTGGTAAAATGACGTCTTGATTTTATGCCAAAAAAGAAACAATGGAGTCACAATCTTTGTTCAAAAGGAATTTTGAAAATAGTGATTCAGAGACTATAAACTGAATCAGGGAAAGACAGTTCTTGAATCTTTGGAATGAGATGATTGGGACAATCTTAAGTCTGAAATTAAGTTTTGTATTATAACTTACTGTTGCTTTGTGTGATATTTAAGTTGAATGTCACCCTTACTCTCTTAGCTGGATTTCCCTTGGAAGAGAGATCTGAGATTCCCAGGGGAAAAACTTTATTACCTCTTGGTTATCACACCAACTAAGGGGTCTGTGAGGACACCAATGTCCTCATGAAAGTGAAGGAGTTTCAGATCAAGAACATTAATGAATGAATGTTTAGATGTTGGCTGCCATTAGAAAATTGCTGTGCTGTGGATTAAAATACCCATTGAGTTTGAGGGGTGAGTTTGACAGTGTACCATGAAATAGTCCAATACACATTTAATGTTTATATTTATAAGTTTGCATTTTAATGATTTAAAGTAATATTTTGTCTACTAGATAAAGTATTTCAATTATTTACATTACCTATGAAAATATTAAATGCGTTTATTTTATTTTGTCCCTTTCAGCTCTCCATACTCCAATAACATGACTATCTGATTGGTTTGCAAAACATGAATTCCTGAAACATAAAAAAAAACAATTACTGCATTCCAAACAGCCCTTTGCACTATTATTAATGCATAGTGATATTGCAATGATTATATAAAGTGTGATGTTTTGTGAGGTCTTAACACAATAATACATAAACTCTTATCAGATAAAATGATCAGTGTCATCTCTTGTCAAAGATCCCAATAAATACCCTCTTACCCAACACACAACCAGGAAATATTTTATTCATTTCCTTCCGGAAACACACCTCACCTAATGACTACAGGCTTTTTATCAATAACATTGTGCCCACTACATTTTTTAACTTTATAACAAAATATTTTGGTTCAAATCATTTTAAATGTATATTCTCTTTTAGTTCAATTGTAAGTTCAGAAATACAGTTTAATGACGTTAGTATTCCTAGAAGATGCCCAATGGTAAATTATGTTTAAACATAATTTATTGTGTTTAAACATAATTTACCATTGTCGTTTGACTGCATCCTGAGAACCAGCTGCAGGAGGCTGCTGACTCTTTGTGACAGTACACAAATAAACTTTAGATGTCCGACTGAAGAAAACAAAAAGAAAGACAAATGTAAACGTCACTTACCTTGCTCCAGGTAACTCCAGTGTTTTACTTCAGCTTAGTTTTAGGTGTCTTTCGTTTTTAAGTCAGATAGTCAGTCAAGATTGAACTCGATCCACTTTAATTAGTTCAGAAATCAATAAGTCTTCGTGGCGTTTTTCTTATTTCCTTTTTTTTTTATTAAGTCTTGATGTTAATCTGATAAATGTCCGCTCTTAACTGTAACCTGGGAAATAAAATCTCACCACTGACAGCCCGGGGACAATAGCCTCGCTGTTTTCTCGGAGTAAGTTTAATGGGGTTTTTTCATCAAAGTCCAAAAAAAAAGAGAGAGAAAAACATCCAGGGTTGTTAAACGCACGAAACTCCCTCGACGCCACTGCCTCCGGTCATTGTGACAGTGGAACTAGCGCCTCAAATATGTTTCCAATAAAAATAGTTTTAGTTAATGTTTTCTCCCCATGGGTCATGTGTCATAAACGCTCTGGACCTCTGCTGCTGCCGGAGCCGCTCGCAGCTCTTCTATCTATATTGACGGTTTTCGGACTGTTAAGTGACGGTCAGCCGACCGCAATGTGCGCCGGGTTTTATGACGCCTTCACGTGCTATAGTAAAACTGTGTTGCGCTGCCGTAATAGAACGTCACGGTAAAATACATAATATTTTATGTTTTGTAAGCTTGATAAAATAAAATATTTTAACTAACTTGACCTCGTTTCAAAATTCTATCACATTTTCGGCGATGTAACAGATGTTTCCCCAATAATGTTTTTTTTACATATCTTACAGTGGATAGGTTTTTTTACTGCAAAGCAAAAAAAAAAAAAAAAAAAAAACTGTCCAACTTCCAAAGTCAGAATTTAAATGTTTACAAAGCTCATTTCAACATAGCATGAGGCCTAACTATATATGCAAACACGCATTACTTACATCAGGACGTGCAGCTGATTAACACATGAGTATGACACAATACATTTTACCTGTTATTGCGCTCATTTAGAAAACATGTAGTTTCTTCAGAAAACGGTTAGCTAAAATGTAAACTTATAGTTATTATTTGAAAAGAAGTAGAGAAAGAAGTACATTCGCCACAAAACTTATTTCTCAATTGGTATCTTTCACCATAGAGAATCCATAGTCTCCTTTTAGGAATTTACACGTCAGCATATCCAATTCTGGCAAATCCCACGGCTAGCCTGCCATCTGCTGTTGGAAAAATAAACTACATTCAGAAGATTGATGGTTTTCAAATACCCCTTTTTTTTAAAAAAAAAATAAATACATATCTGAGAATACCTTTAATATTTTTTTGTTACACTTCTTAATTCGAATTTAGCAAGAATGAATGCATAAAAATGCACTTGTCATTTTATATTACCAAGTAATATTTTATTAAACTCTAGCGTGAGGCACTTTGTGTGGTATATATTCCCCCTAGACAGCAGGTTTGTCCACAAAATAAAGTAAAATGCAAATTTCAAAATAAATATTTCTACTGCCTATTTCTTTTGTTTTTCATAATACTGTATACAGCAGTGAAATAACTTGAAGGTTTGACCTTGATGTCAAAAAGTTATTTTTGTAATCACATTTAAAAAGAACACAATTCTTAAAAAGTCAGTATTAAACATCTTTAATTTCTATTGATTCATCAGAATCATTTCCAATGTATACATAGCAATGCATAATAAGATACAATCAAACATTAAAAGGCAAACCGTCTGTCAGGCGACAACATTCACAGCAATATTTGTAGCTCAGGTAATTCTTTCTTCAAAGCATTTGTGGAGGCTGGAGGTTACAGCTCCAACATATCCTGAATCCCCCCATTAAAGGCCCAGTGTTCATATCCAAACAGTAGAAAAAAGGCATTCCGGTCACTTTGGACAACTCAAGTCATTGCTCGCTCTGCACGTGTAATCCTGGTAGCTAGTTTATTTACAAACTTGCACAGGGTTGTTAAAATTTTTAAAAATATAAGAAGGGATTTTCCTAAATAGAGCAACATGTCTGATTATTAACAATTTCCCTTTCCAAAATTGCAAGACTTGCTTTCTGCAACTTTGAAGGTAGCACGGTGAACTGAAGATGTATACATTTCAAACTTTCAAAGTCTGGAGAAGGTTGTTGGTATTATCACTCAGGTAAACAAGAATGACCTTTATTGCAACAAATGGGTCAACTTGTCAAAAATATGGTCCTAACATCTAAGTAGAATCATCAAGGCTATATCAAATGCAATTCAAAATTAAATCGTAAGCTGAAATCCCTTATGAAATTGACAAAAGAAGGACATTGGAAGCGAAAGTTAAAAATAAAAGAATACGAGTGCTTTTAACCCCTTAACAGGTGGGACCAAAATCAGGAAACATGGATGAAAAGGCGTACCCAAATTAAATCAGCTGCTGTTCTTGAACTAATTGGAGTACATGCAAAAGCTTGGTCTTTTTATGACAAAGAAGAGCTAAATTTTCCATTTTTGCAGTCAAAAATACTCTAACTGTAAGTGGTTTGTAGCTATTACGTTTTAAACACAAAAAAATTGAAGAATTTTGCTTGATTTTTATTTTTCATTTTGATTTCTTGTAAATACAAGTTGTGTGTTGAAGGTACGGACTGGAAAATACCATAAATCTGTAGAATAAAGTTTTCTGCTCGTGGATTTCAAGAATAATCAAAATAGCAAAAAAAATAAATGTTGTTTTTGTTACATTTATAGATGCCAAATGGAGACTCCAACTTTACAATCCAGAGTCTCCATCTGGCGTCTCCAAACGGCACAATTGGAGAATCAGTGTCAGTCCTCAGCGCTTCACCACTGGGGAGTCACAGTGCAGACCGAGTGTTCATTGATGGGCCATTGGCGCCTCCCAGTGGACAGTGGACCCCCCCACCGCCTTTATGATGACTCCTGTTCGCCCCACCTCCCCCGCACTTCCC
>CAEGAF010151900.1:0-10241 GCA_903067075.1 Micropoecilia bifurca
TGTTTGTGTGTGTGTAAGTGTGTTTGTGTGTGTAGGTGTGTGTGTGTGTGTGTGTGTTTAGGTGTGTGTGTGACTGTGTGTGTGTGTGTGAGTGACTGTGTGTGTGTGTGTGTGAGTGACTGTGTGTGTGTGTGTGACTGTGTGTGTGTGAGTGACTGTGTGTGTGTGAGTGACTGTGTGTGTGTGTGTGTGACTGTGTGTGTTAGCAGGGCTCCCATTTTAAACGCCCCCCAGCAGCCAATCAGATCTCAGGAATAGTGAGGAACCATCATCCAGATTGTCCTCATGTCCAGATTGTCCTCATGTCCTGATTGTCCTCATGTCCAGATGTCTCTGCCTGGTTCCGTCTGAGTCCCTGCAGGTCTAAGTTCTGATCCGTTCCAGCAGAACCTGTGGGGTCACCTGGAGGAGATCCGTCTCCCTCACGACGGCTCCGGTTTGGGCTTCGGGATCGTTGGCGGGAAGTCGAGCGGCGTTGTGGTCCGAACGCTGATCCCCGGCGGCGTCGCCGACAGGGTGAGTCCGCTTCCTGTCCCTGACGTCCCGCCGGGACGCCGGCTGACCCGGTTCTGTCCAATCAGGACGGCCGTCTCCGCAGGGGCGACCGCATCCTGCGCATCGGGTCGACGCCGACCGGCGGCCTGAGCAGCGACCAGGTGGTGAAGGTCCTGCAGGCCTGCGGCGCTCAGGTGAGCCTGCTGGTCGCCAGGGACCCCCAGGGGCCGGCGGCCGCCCCGCCCCCGCCTCCTGGCTCCGCCCCCTTCGCTGGCGTAGCTCCTCCTGGCTCCGCCCCCTTCCTCAGCGCCCCGCCTCCTGGCTCCGCCCCCTTCCTCAGCGCCCCGCCTCCGCTTCCTGACTCCGCCCCCGTTACATCCTTACCTCCCGCGGCGCCGCCGCAGCACCGGCTCAGCAAGACGGTGAGCCTGTGGTCCGGATGGTTGTCATGACGACGTTTGACCCGCTTTAAGTTCTGGTTCTGGTTCTGGTTCAGCCCAACCTGGAGGGATACGAGATCCACCAGGTTCCGCTCACCAGGACGGACGGCCAGAGTCTCGGCGTCTCCATCGTCGGCTTCAACCCGCTGACCAGCCAAGGTGGGCCGGCGGTTCTGGACCGGAACCGGTCCAGGTGTGGACAGGAAGTCTGATGTCGTCTTCCTGTCTCAGATGCAGTGGGTGTGTTTGTTAAACACGTGGTTCCTGGCAGCGCCGCGGACCAGAGCGGAAACATCCGGGTCCATGACCGGCTGCTCGCCGTGAGTCCCTGACCGGGTCTGGGCTGTGAGACGGGTTCTGGTGGGGACGGGTCTCTGGGATCAGAACCTCTGGGATCAGAACCTCTGGGATCAGAACCTCTGAGCATCAGAACCTCTGAGCATCAGAACCTCTGAGCATCAGGTTTTCCTCTCCATCTTGTCTCCATCAGCTGGACGACGTCAGTCTCCATGGAATGACCAACCAGGAGGTTCTGGAGGTGATGAAGCAAACGGGTCAGACGGTGGTTCTGACTCTGATCCGGAAGAAAGTCCAAGGCCCGGAAAGATCCCTGGATAAAGGTAGGAGAAATAGAGTAAACTTATTAGCTGTAGCAGCTTTCAGAACCACAAAGTCCTTTACAAACAATTAAAGAATCTAAATAATGAACCAACAGCCAGTCAGAGACTCTTTAAATGAGCCGGTTGATGGAGGGAACCGCTCCAGAACCACTCCAAAACCGCTCCAGAACCGCTCAGAACCGCTCCAGAACCGCTCAGAACCGCTCTAGAACCACTCCAAAACCGCTCCAGAACCGCTCAGAACCGCTCTAGAACCGCTCCAGAACCTGGGGTCTTGGTCTGCTGGTCTTGGTCTGCTGGTCCACAGAGTCAGCAGCTGGAATCGGGTCCAGAACATCCAACACAGTGAAGCTTCCAGATCAGCTGCCATCAACACATCAGGAACCTTTAATCAGGCTGTTTCTGGGGAATATATTCTGGAAACCCGGTTGGAAAGACTCCAGCTGTGGAGCTGAAACCGACTCCAGGGTCTCAGACATGAAGACGTTCAGAGAGAAGTGCAGCTTTCAGGCCGACTGCAGCTAAAACGCCTCTAAAGAGACGCTGGGGTCAGAGGTCAGAGGGGTCAGAGGTCAGAGGGTCCAGACGGCCACATACTGGCTCTGATGCTGGAAGTACCGCCTCCAACAGGCCAACAGCTGAACTGCTGCGGTTGGTTCTGGTTCTGGTTCCGCCTGTCCTGAGAACAATCATCATTTAGAGTGAGTATGAGCTGGACTGCTCCGGTTCTGGTCCGGTTCTGTTCCGGTTCTGCTCCGGTTCTGCTCCGGTTCTGCTCCGGTTCTGGTCGGACGGACCTTATCAGAACCTTTGTCTGATGAATCCGTTCCTGGCTGTAATCTGCAGGATGTGCAGCTCTTCCTCCTGCAGTGTCTGCAGAGATTAATGTGTTGGGTTTCGGGTCGTTTGTTCTGGTCCGGTCCGGTCAGAGCCGTTATCTCCTGCTGTGTTCAGAGCCGCAGCGTTATCTGACCAGCGGAGCCGCTTCTGCATTCAGCAGCTCCGCTGGTCATTAGTCAGAGGTCAGAGGTCGGCGGCGGCGGGAGGTTCAGGTCCAGCTGAGGAACCGATAAAGAGCCGGCAGCAGAAAGTTCTGGAAGAACAAAACCCGTTTCTCAATGTGACTCCATGGGCCTGATGGGACGGTTCTGAGGTTCTAGCGGTTTTGGTTTCCTGGTTGGAACCAACTGATGAAAACGGTTCCAGGTTGTTCCAGGTTGTTCCAGGCACCAGGAAGTCCTTCATGGTTTTCTGTCCTGTCTGTTTCAGTGGAGCGGGCCTCGACCAGGGGGTCTCAGAGGAGGAGCCTGGAGGTCAAAGGTCGCTCGTCGGCATCTGGATCCATCATGAAGCAGGAAGTGACGTTTGGTACGATCAGCATGTTGAGATGGAAATGCTGCATCATTGTTGAATCGTCCTCAACTCGTCTGAAGGCGACTCCGAGTTATTCCTGCTGCTCCACCAGATCAACCCGGTTCGGTTTAAACTCTCACCCTGATGAGGAGTTCGCCAAAGAATCATGATTCCTCACAGGAAGCTGATGTAAATATCCATGCAGGTCAGCCTGAGTCCAGTTTGATGGCAGGAGGAGGAAACTTCAGAGATCCAGCAGCAGCGCGAGGAACCGTGCAGCGCTGTGATTGGTTCGCTCTGCAGCTTTAAATGCATAAACTGTGTTTAAGGATAAATCAGCCAAACACTCTGAGCAACAGACTCCCTGGGAATCCGGCTCAATAATTCCTTTCATTTTTAGCCAGAACAGCTTAATAAATAGAATTTAACAGAACAACTTCCTGTTTGCCAGCCTCAGCCCCCAACTCCTCTCCGAGTTTCTCTTTCTCGTTAGTGCGGCAGACGCCTGTCCCTCTGGGACGTATTGCTGCCCTGATTCAGTCCAACATGGCGCATCAATTCACCGGCTGGAAGCGCGTTAGCAATGCTAATTTAATCAGCCGGGTCTGACTAACACCTGGACCTGAGCAGGACGTGTCGGCGCTCGTCTGCTTCCCGATCCGTTTCCCGATCCGTTTCCAGACTGTCGCTCTGCTGCCCGGCGCTCATCTGTCCTGCTCTCGTCTCGGTCACTAAGCTAACGCAGGCCGACGCCTCCTGCTGACTGCGGCGCTTCACTGCAGGAATCTGAACGGCCCAGACCTGGTTCTGGTTCTGACTCCAGAAGTTTTGGGCCAGTCGAGGCTCGGTTCAGCTGACCGAGCCTCGCGCTGCAGGAACCAGAACCATCTGACCTTTGGCCCGGTTTGTCCAAACAAAGCCTCTGACCCTATTGCAGAGTTCAAAGGTCGCCATGCGTTTCCGGAGCTGCTCGGTGAAACTTGCTGCTCTGTGTTGCAGCGTCTGATGCTGACCTGCGGGCCAAGTGGGAAGCGGCTCTCGGACCTCAGTACCTCGTCCTGGTGAGTCCAGAACCCGGCAGCTGCTCCCGTTCTGCTGCGTGTTTGACTGTTTCCTGTTTCCTGTCAGGTGGTGAACCTGGACCCTGTGATCCAAGACGATGCCGAGCTGCAGAAATCGTCCAAGGTGAGGCGTCGCGTTGTGGCCGACGGCCTCCAGCCGCGGCGTCGCGTTGTGGCCGACGGCCTCCAGCCGCGGCGTCGCGTTGTGGCCGACGGCCTCCAGTCGCGGCGTCGCGTTGTGGCCGACGGCCTCCAGCCGCGGCGTCGCGTTGTGGCCGACGGCCTCCAGCCGCGGCGTCGCNAGCCGCGGCGTCGCGTTGGGGCTGACTGCCAAAACGAACAACTGCCACAACGGCCACAACGCCGTCGGCCGTCGGCGTTGTGGCCGACGGCCTCCAGCCTTGTGGCCGCTGACCTCTGACCTCTGTCCGCCTGCAGCTGCTGCCCATCCACACGCTGCGTCTCGGCGTGGAGCTGGATTCCTTCGACGGCCATCACTACGTCTCCTCTGTGGCCCCTGGGGGCCCAGTGGCGCGACACGGCCAGCTGAGGCCCGAGGACGAGCTGCTGGAGGTGAGACTGGAGCCGCTGGGTTCTGGAGCGGGACGATTCTGCATCCATCCACTGGACCGGGACCGACCCGCTGACCCCAACGACCCGCTGACCCGACTGACGGTTCTGTTCTTTGAAGGTCAACGGCGTCCAGCTGTATGGAAAGTCCCGGCGGGAAGCCGTGTCCTTCCTCAAAGAGGTTCCGCCTCCATTCACTCTGGTCTGCTGCCGAATCCTGATACCAGAACCGGAACCAGAACCAGAACCAGAACCATCCTCTCCACCAGAACCAGCAGCAGAACATCGGAGCATCGAGGAGGTGAGACTCCGGTTCCTCCCAGGAGTTTCCTCTTTTCTCATGTTTAAATCCAGAGAACTCCTGGTCCTGGTTCTGGAGCTACGGGTCAGAACCTTCTGGACCCGGAGGACCAGGAGGTGATGGTGTGTTTTTGCCTGTCAGATGGAGATGAAGCTGTCGTCGATGCTCCGCAGAGAGGAGGAGCAGGAGGAGGTGGAGGAGGAGGAGCAGCAGGTACCACAGCCGGTCGGCCGGGTTCTGGACCCGAAGCCCGATCCGGTCGGTTCTGTCCGGCAGCAGCAGGAGGAGCTGAGCAGCGAGGAGTCCAGCCTGGAGGAGGAGGAGGAGGAGGAAGGAGAACTGGCTCTGTGGGGTCAGGAGGTCGGAGAGGTGGAGCTGCAGAAGGAGGCGGAGCGCGGCCTGGGCTTCAGCCTGCTGGACTACCAGGTGGGGTCACCGTGGGGTCACCGTGGGGTCACCGTGGGGTCACCGTGGGGTCACTGAGGGGTCACTGAGGGGTCACTGAGGGGTCAGTGGGGTCACTGAGGGGTCAGTGAGGGGTCAGTGGGGTCACTGAGGGGTCAGTGGGGTCACTGAGGGGTCAGTGGGGTCACTGAGGGGTCAGTGGGGTCACTGAGGGGTCAGTGGGGTCACGGTGCTGCACTGATCCGGTTCCTCTCTGCTCTTCCCTCAGTTTCCTTACAAACCTGACAGTTTTAGTGAAACTCTGGAGGCTGAAGATTCAAGAGGAGCTTCTCCTCCTCTCCTCTCCTGTTCTCTTCTCTTCTCTTCTCCTCTCCTCTCCCCCAGCTCCTTTGTTTCTTCCTGTAGGAGGCTCCCCTCCCTCCCCTCCCTCCCCTCCCTCCCCTGCCTCCTCCTCTCTCCATTGTGCTGCGTCTATAAATACCCAGGTTTTCTTCTGCCAGCCTGAAACTTGGCACGGCAGCGGCTCGCTCTGCGCCGGCGGCAGAAGGATTCGCTGAGCCGGATTCTGAATTCTGCTGGGGGAAGAGGCGGGTTCTGGCGGGTCGGGTCGGTTCTGGCGGGTCGGTTCGGTTCTGGCGGGTCGGTTCTGGCGGGTCGGTTCTGGCGGGTCGGTTCGGTTCTGGCGGGTCGGTTCTGGCGGGTCGGTTCGGGCGGGTCGGGTCCCAAAATCAGCGCCGCTCTCAGAAGACTTGGAGAAAATCTGGAGAGGAACCAGTAGAAAACCTCTGAAACAAGTCTGGAAATTCCCAGAATGAAAATGTTCAACAAGACGAGATGGAGGGATGGATGGATGAGGGATGGATGGATGAGGGATGGAGGGATGAGGGATGGATGTGTTGCAGTGAAATGAAGCTGCAGAAGTTTATTTATAAAGACTTTCAGACTTGAAATCAGCCTTAAACTATTCAAGACATAAAACCAGCAAAGAAAAAGTAAAATAAAATGTTTTTAAAAACCTCCAGTCAGAAATTAGAGCTGAGAGAGAAATGATGAACGTCTTAATAGGTCCAACCAGGAGATCCAAGGAACCAGCAGAACCTTTAGCTACCAGGAACCAGCAGAACCTTTAGTTACCAGGAACCAGCAGAACCTTTAGCTACCAGGAACCAGCAGAACCTTTAGCTACCAGGAACCAGCAGAACCTTTAGCTACCAGGAACCAGCAGAACCTTTAGTTACCAGGGAACCAGCAGAACCTTTAGTTACCAGGAACCAGCAGAACCTTTAGCTACCAGGAACCAGCAGAACCTTTAGTTACCAGGAACCAGCAGAACCTTTAGTTACCATCGTTGGTTCGGGGCTTGAGAATCGCAGCAGAAGTTCGGGAACCAGACGGATTGTGATTGGTGGAACCAGACGGATTGTGATTGGTGGAACCAGGAGCTCTGCTGTCCATCGTTTCTTCTTCTGCTCCTTTCTGCAGTAGAAACTCTGCTGGACTGTGACTCCTCACCATGTTCTGTTCCAGCTGAAATTCAGAACCACAGAAGGCCACTCCCTCCATGTTTCAGTTTGGACTTTAACTAGACCATCCTGTTTGCACCATCAGGAAACAAACATATGAAATATTTAAGGACATGATGGAAGTGAGGATCAGACGGACATGTTGGAGTTCTGGTCTCTGTCGCCCCCTACCTGCTGGTCTGAACTCTACCAGACCAGCAGACGGATTAATTCACAACCCGGTTCTGACACTCTGTCTTGGTTCAAACAGAACCTTTCAGCTGCGGACCGGGTTCCTCCAGAACCAGGACTCTTGTCTTCGTCTCTAAGTCTCTGCTCTCTTTCATTCAGCGAGTTGAAAGGTTTTCGAGCGTCCGAGTCGTTTTCAGCCCGAGTTCAGGTCCACTCAGCGTGTTTCTGTTCCTGTTTCTGTTCCTGTTCCTGTTTCTCGGTTTGTTCCTGTTCCTGTTTCTGTTTCTGTTCCTCAGTGTTTTTCTGTTCCTCGCCGTGTTTCTGTTCGTGTTTCTGTTCTTGTTTCTGTTCCTGTTTCAGTTCCTGTTTCTATTTCAGTTCCTCTGTTCCTGTTTTTGTTCCTGTTTCTGTTCCTCAGTTTGTTCCTGTTTCTCGGTTTGTTCCTGTTCCTTTGTCTGTTTCTGTTCCTCAGCGTTTTTCAGTTCCTGTTTCAGTTCCTGTTTCAGTTCCTGTTTCTATTTCAGTTCCTCTGTTCCTGTTTCAGTTCCTCTGTGTTTCAGTTCCTCTGTGTTTCAGTTCCTCTGTGTTTCTGTTCCTCTGTGTTTCAGTTCCTCTGTGTTTCAGTTCCTCTGTGTTTCAGTTCCTCTGTGTTTCAGTTCCTCTGTGTTTCAGTTCCTCTGTCTGTGAAAATGTCCCGCCTCGGACTGACCCGCCTCCTGTTCCCTCAGGACCCGCTGGATCCTGGCCGCTGTGTGATGGTGATCCGCTCCCTGGTTCCTGGCGGCTCTGCGGAGCGTCATGGAGGTTTGCTCCCTGGAGACCAGCTGGTGTCGGTTAACCACACCCTGTTGGACCTTCTCTCCCTGACCGAGGCAGTGGAGGTGCTGAAGTCGGTTCCGCCTGGAACCGTCCGCCTGGGAGTCCGCAAGCCCCTGGTTAGTCAGACCTTCTGCTCTACGGGTCCTACAGGGTTAATCCCGACCCAAGATGGGTTTCCTGTTCAGAACTAGTTTCCTGTCGGGTTCAGAACCTGCTGAACCCAGAACCCTTTTGGTTCTGGCTGAACCTGAGCTGCTTTTCCAGCTTCCTGGTCGACCCGTTTCCTGTCTCTGCAGGTGGAAGCAGCCGGTCCCAGCAGACAGAACCAGGGTTCTCCTGGCGGCGGCCCGGTTCCAGAGGTAAGCCTGACGCTCCGCAGCTTACGGATCAGAACCAGACGTCTAAACGGAGCCAGCAGAGCTGCTGATGATGTCATGACCTTAAAAGCTTCTGATTGGTTATCCCATAACAGCTAAACGCCTCAAATTCTGCTTCCTGTTGTGACATTGTGGAATCATCTAGAGCAGTGGTCCCCAACCCCCGGTCCGTGGGCCGGTACCGGTCCGTGGGCAGCGCAGGAAATAATTAAATATTTCTGTTGTATGTATTATTTGGGTCCAGAGGATCTTTTATTTTGAAAATCCTTTAACCAGATTCTCTTGGTTACTTGCTGCCAACATTGAGCCACAAGCAGCAAAATGAGTCAGAAACAGATCAGATGTCTGGAAGTTTCTTAGCAAAGGGAAACAGAGAGACAGGAGGATGGATTTATTTCTATTATAGGCCTGTCGCGATAAACGATAAATCAATTAAACGCACGATAAATTAAACCTCATTTTAATTATCGGCTCTTCCTGCCTTTTTTCTTTCTGTTGATGACACTGAATAAAAAAGGCTCCAAAAAGCTCTGCACTGACCCTCCCTCCCTCATTTCCTTAGTCTAATGTCCAGCCGATTGTCGGCACATTTTCTAACCTGAGACACATTAGCCACATCGGGTCCATGGTGCCGGTTGGTGTCCAGCCATGAAATAACGGCTCCAAGTCCAGTTAGCTAGTTTTAAAACCAGGCATTAATCAATACTAGAATCTACCTGTGATGCATCTGGCTGGAGTCAGTAAAGTCCTGACTGAATGAAAGTCATTATAACCTGTTTATGTCACGTTAACAAACAGCTGAAAACTTACCGGCTTCATCAGCTGCATCCATTTAATCAGTCAAAAGGTCTTGAAACAATATTATTGTTTATCACAGTAATTTTTAGACAATCGCTTTTCAAAATATGTTATCATGACAGGCCTAGGGATAAGTAAAGGTTACCATAGCGACCAGAGTCAGAGCGTTTGGGCAGAGGAGATGAGTAGAGCTGGTGAGTCTTAAGTCTGGTTTAGATGGAAAGATTTAAGGCTGGTTCTCCAAACCTCTGTGACCTCAGAGCTGATAAAGTCCAACAGGTTCCATCGGTTTGTGTCTCCAAGGCAGGAGGAGCAACAGGAACCGATTCCAGAGGATAAGCCAGTAAAACCCCAACATGACGGGAGTTTAGAATAACAAACATGGACGACGATGTAGAATCAATAGTGACAGTTTGTGGGTCATTTTAAGAGCTAAAAGACGTAACAAAAAGAAAAGGTGGAGGATGACAGACGACAGGAGCAGCTGCTCTGATTTAGAGGCGACTGTTGAACAGGCGGTTCTGGTTCCCAGTCAGGGAAAAACCCACAGATTAAAGGCTGAAGACGAACACATTGTTCAGTCTGAGTGGGACACAAACACGCTGAGCCTCATCTGACGTTCAGCAGCAACCAGACGGTTTGAACCTGGTTTAAAGGGACCAGGGTCTGAACAAAGATGGCTGCAGCAGCATCCAAGTACAACAGATGGTTATTGAAATGATCTGCGTTTAATTTCCCAATCAGTGGATTGATAAGTGTTGAACACCGACTCCACAAAGTCAGAGCAAAAACAAAACTGTACTTATGAATGTAAACATTTGATTTACATAAACAACCTTTGTCTGTAAAGCTGATCAGTTTGAGCTTCACCTGGTTCACATTATGACCAAATCTATTGATCAGCTTCATCCAATTAATCAGCTAATTATCTCACTGCACTTCAGCCAATAAAATGTTCGTTTCTTTCTTCTAAAGATTAAGTGAATTATTTAAATATTTATGAAGGGAAAAATCTGCAGAATCGTCCAATTTTTAAAATTCCATTAATCATAATTTGCTACCGTTTTAACGTCCATTTTAATGAAACGCTGCAGACGAGCGTCAGGCTCTCTGTCCAACCAGCATGTGTCCCTGCTGCTGCCGCCATGTTGGAGCAGGAAGTGAGCCTGGAGTCCTGACTGGGGGCTGCTGGTGGTTCCCGGTGTCTCAGCCTGGGACGTGTCTCAGCGTCTCTCAGCGTCTCTCAGCGTCTCTCAGCGTCTCTCAGCGTCTCTCAGCGTCTCTCAGCGTCTCTCAGCGTCTCTCAGC
>CAEGAF010151903.1:0-50935 GCA_903067075.1 Micropoecilia bifurca
ATACATACATACATACATACATACATACATACATACATACATACATACATACATACATACATACATACATACATACAGAGGTGTGCCGATTGATCGGCTACGGTGATCTGCGATCATTGTCTCTTGTTGCAGATACGGATCATCTGCATCTCATTTCTCAGCCTGCCTGTGCAGCTGGTCTCCTCTTTCCTTCACTCTGTGCAAAGGAAACCACTGTGCATGTATTGGAGTTCCGCGTGCGAGTAAAGGGGGAGGTGATGGGTGACAACAGACAAGTAAGTCACGTTATTGTTTGGATTATATGGCGCCACCTTAAGTCCCTGAACTTCACATTTTAAGGGACAAAAAGCTCAATGCAACTTGGATATAACAGTAACGCCACAGTTTTATAGAAATGTAGTGAAGTAGAAAGTACAGAAACCTATTGTAAAATGTAGCGGAGTAAAAGTAGAAAGTACCTATTATTAAATCTGCTTAAGTAAAGTACAGATACACGAAAAAGTACTTAAGTACAGCAACAAACTTGTACTTCGTTACTTCCCACCACTAGTTGAAACAATAATCAATGAGATTATTATTGTTATTGGGTCATTAATTGGAGCACGTTTTGTTGATTTTTGTTGTTGTTGCTTTTTAATAAAGTTACGAACGTTTTAAGCCAATCAAAGATGGACGTGCTGGTCTCAGCCTCCTGGCAGCGTTCAGTTTGTCACCTAAATGCTGAGACGACTCAAAACCTTCCGCGATCCACGTGTTGCAGCCCTGCTCTAGCAAAGCACGAACAGTTCAAAAACAATATGAAATGGGAAAAAAGTTATTTATTAACTGATTAAATCGTGTTTTAGATTGTTCTTGATAAACTAACGGACGGAAGAAATACTGACAGAAATACACCATTCTCAACAGGCGGGGGCGCACTTTCTCACTTTCTCGGTCTATAGTCCGACATTCGAGCAACGTGACTCCATTCCTCCCTCCCTGGCTCTTCCAGACACGGCCGCCCCCCCAGTCCCCCCTATAGCTCCGCCCCTGCCCTGCCGTACCTCCCTGGTGAAAAGTTGAAGGAACGTTAACACTTTTACCAGATACTTCATCTCAACACTTCTGCTCTATTTACGAATCGAGATTTCGCTCTTGAGAAAGTTTGTCTCTTCGCGCCTGCCGTTGCTCCTGCTGTGATTGGTGGAAGTGAAAATATGGCGGCGTCTGTGCAGCTGTAAAATAATAGAAAGAAAACCTAAAGTAAGAGTCTTGAGACGCTTTATAGATATTAATGCTGTCCTTTAGCTTTCGCCAGTTTTAGAAACGGGACGGTGACGTAACTATAATGACTCGGACTCTCTTTGCTTTAGCTTCTCGAGGTTGCTAACCAAGCTGCTAACAACACAGCATTTACAGGTGGAGCAGCTCCGTAAAGGTGAGCGAAGTATCGCCCGGCCTCTGGTTTTGTACGTTGTTATCCTAATCAACCAGCTGTCAAATTTTACGGCCATAAACATTTTCCCAAACCGGTTCCTTTTATGGTCGGAAATTGTTGTAACTTCATCCAAATTTCTTCTTCAAATTCATCATTTTGGATTTTCATATGTTGAGTAAGTGTAGTAGATGTTATTTTGTCAGTTTCTCAACAGTGACCTGGGATTCGTATACAGTGTGGGAAAATAACTGGAAGATTGTGGAAAAAGAAAATTGAGCACTGGAAAATGCTTGTATTTTCCTAAAATATGTTCTTTGCCTTATCGTGTTTGTGAAAAACTCCATTCCTCTGCCCATCTTTTACTCCTTGGATCTATCCATCCCCTTTCAATATGTCAATTTATCGATCCTCCATATATTGAATTGTTACCATTTTTTCTTTCTTTGTTAACCATACCATATCATACCAACTTTATTTATAAAGCACTCCAAAACAACCACAGCTGATACAAAGTGCTGTACATTAAAACACAACATAATAAAATAAAATAAAAAAATAAAAAACTCTTACAGTTTAAAAACAAAAACATACACTTTAAGACTAGATCCCGCTGGAGTTAAAATCCATCCATTGCATGACAAATTAAAACAAACTCAATAATTTTCATTTGCATGATTTATAGTTTTTCTTTTTTCTCTCTTTTTCTACCAAAAACTGGATAATAAAAGTCTTCAGTCTGGTGCTTTGGTCTCACTTAGCCCTTTTTCAAAGGAAAATATTGTTTACAGAGACTTGATAATTAATTTTATTTGTTGTTTTGTTTATTTATTTTGGATATTTAGAATGTCTTCCAGTTCTAGTGATAAATGTTAATTATAATTCAAAGCTTATTGGTATTTGAGAATGTGTTTTTGCCATTATTATCCCATTACTTAAATCTTACCTGAAAATGGTCACAAAACAACAATGTTATCATTTAACTGCCTCTAACTGCTTCTTTATATGTAGCCCTGAAGTTGAATTCAACATAATTGGTATATTAGAAAAAAAAGTGTCAGTATGTGTAGTTAGAGCAGTTAGGCAGTAAGAAATGTAAAATTATCCTCTTTTTTTCCTCTATAAACTACAGCACTAAGTCATCACTGGATTGTGAAAAAAATTAAATCCTGTTTGTATTTCTCCACCTTTTCCAGCCAACATCATGCCAGCTTTCCGGCAAGTGGGAGAGAAGCAACTTCCCAACCCCGTGAAGTGTATGGCTTGGTCTCCTAAGAGGGACCTCATTGCTTTGGCCAATACAACAGGAGAAGTGGGTCCAAACACAGAGAACGGCTGAGTGTAGGACTTTTAGTGTGCAGTAGTTTTCTTTTTTGTAACTAATAAATTTCCGCAGCTGCTGCTTCATCGCTTGGCTAGTTTCCAGCGGGTTTGGAGTTTGGCACCCAGTGAATATACTGGGAAGGAGATCACTGCGCTCGCCTGGAGACCTGATGGCAAAAGTAAATGATGGGTTTTCAACATATTTACCTGTCTGGTGAAATTATGTGAACATTATGTTTTTGGCTTTCGCTTGAATCTGCAGTTTTGGCGTTCAGTCTTGGAGACACCAAGCAGGTGGTTCTGTGTGACGTCGAGAAGGCGGAGATCCTTCACATGTTTCCGATGCAGAGTTCGGTAACCTGCATGAACTGGATGGAGGTGGTTGAGGAGAACAGGTGCGGCCCAGGTTCACGATATAAACCAGTACGTGTGTAATCTGGCTAGAAATGTGCAAATGATTCTCGTTTGGTTTCAGTTCCCTTGGCTCCTTTTATAATTCCGAGGATGAATCCAAGCTTTTCCTTCCTGAATTACCAACACTCCCCAAGAGGTAAAAGCACAGAGTTTCTATTCCACCGCAACACTGCAAGTTTATTTTGAGCTCAGTAACATGATCCAAACTTTTCCTTCCTAGCTACAACACCACTTCAAAGATATTCAGGTGAGATTTAAATGACCAATTTTCTCATTTGGTGTCTGAGTGGAAGCTGAATGTGTTTATCCATCTTTGCCACAGTGAGGAAAAGTCCGACGAGATCCTCAACCTCCTGGGAGAGGTTCGGTAAGGGCTCCTTACTGGATATGAAAGATTACGTTTATGAGTCGGTTGTTAAATCGATTTATAATTTTCTCGTGCTACCAAACAGGCTGAACATCCTCGTTCTCGGAGGAGATGCTGGATGTGTGGAGCTTTATGCATATGGGATGTACAAAATTGCCAGTCTTGGCGAGGTGAGGTTTTGTTGTTGTTGTTTAAAATATGGTTCCTTATCCTGCCCAGTGGTCAGAGGCTGATAGAAGTGGACCTCTTCATCACATCACATATTTACATACCGAAGAAAATCATGAAATACACAGGATTTATGCTCCGGCAAAAATATGAACAGCTTATAAAAATGGAAACTTTATTATTATTATTTTTTTTTACTCAAGATATCCAAGTAATTTGAATTGCTATAGTTTTCAGTTTTTACATGAACTGAAAACTGTTTGCTTTTAATAAAATGCTGTGATTTGTATCAATTTTCCTTTCATAAAATCAGAAGAACCAAAGACAACAATCGTCAAAAGTTATTTCATTGGGTGAACTTGGCTGGTTTTTATCTTCTGCAGGTGTCGGGATCATGCCGCAGTCTGAGTCTGTCCAGCGATCTCAAGTCCCTGTCTCTGATCACAGAAGTCCAATCCGCTGACGGCGTCTCGGCGATCTGCTACGTTCAGGTGAGCCGAATCCCATCACACCATCGTCTTCATGGCCTTCTTTTGCTCTAAATTGGATTTTTTTTCTTTTCTTTTTTTGTTATGTCATCGTTGCCGTGCGACAGCTGGACACGAGTTTGTTGTCGGACTGTCTTCCAGAGGTCACCAGGATGGCCCGCAAGTTCACCCACATCTCCACGCTGCTGCAGTACCTGCACCTCTCACTCACCTGCATGTGTGAAGCCTGGGAGGAAATCCTGATGCAGATGGATCTCCGTCTCACCAAGTTTGTTCAGGTTTGTCATGAAAAACTCTTGGGAGATAAAAGTAATTACAACCTGTGCTAAGACTAACTTGTTACAAAAGTCTATTATATACAGAGCAATTCAGTTAATTTAGGAATAAACTACCTAAAAAAGAAAAAAACGATTTAAAAAGCACACTTTCTTTTTAAAAGAGCACTGAAATCTATTTTTTTAATCAAATCCTAATTTTTATACAAGTTTATGTGTTTAATATGTATAATGTCTGACTAATTTTGTGATTTTATTTTAATGTCAAAATGGTCTCATGTGCTGCATGAATATTTTTGGGTTTTATCAGTTTTACTCATGGAAGATTAGCAACTACTTTGATGGAAACTAACAGGGATCCTAACAGATAAACAAAGAAACAAATGCTGTTTTTGTCTGACAAAAAAAATTAAGGGATTAAAGGTTACAATACTTCCACCAGAAAAGGACTAAAACCCAGTTGTTGTTTCTTTTGTTGTTCTTGTAGGAAAAGAACACGAGCAGCCAAGTCCAAGATGAGTTTTTGGACCTCCTGCTGTGGGGGCAGTCCAGGTGGTTTATTCTTCTTATTTATTTATTTATTTTTTATTTATTTTTTTACACATTATATTGTTGTGATATGTGCAGTGGCCTGTAGATGGCAGCAACACACCTTGAACTGCTTGAAGTGCTTTTTGTGGATGTATTTCCATGTGTTTGTTAACTGGCCATTTTCTCCTCACTTGTTTCTTGTTTCCAGTCCTGAGTTGCAGGCTCTCCTCATGAACCAGCTGACCGTCAAGGTGAAATCAGAAAATCTTTAACTTCTAGATGAATTTAGGTCATCCCATCCAGAAGCACCAGGAGGTGGATTTAAAACATTTCGTGTCATTTCTGTATCAGGGCTTGAAAAAACTGGGTCAGTCCATTGAGTCTTCTTACTCCAGCATCCAGAAACTAGTGATCAGCCACCTGCAGAGGTATGTCGTCTCTTTGACACACCTGGAAATTTTCGACTTCTTTGTATTAAGATGTCTTTTTTGTGTCTTCTGCAGCGGCTCTGAGGCTCTGTTGTATCAGCTGAGTGAGGTGAGAGGAATGTCCCTGTGGAAGCAAAAGTTTGAGCGCCTCGGCTTGGATTCGGATGCTATTGATGGTACCAGACTCGACACAAGCATAATATTTACAATCTGACCATTTTAACTCCTTCCTCATTTTGGATTTTGTAGTTATAGTCACATCTGACCTTTTTAATGGGAAAAATGGAGTCATCAGAATGTTTCACACCTTTTCTAATGGAGACCATTGCCAACTTTTATAACCAGAAATTTTAATTAATTTTTTGTAACTATGTAAGAACATGTGGTTTTATGACTTAAGATTTGCTAACAAGATGTTGCTTATAGTTATTCTAATTTAGAAATGTATTACATGTCACAAGTTACGGTAATTCATACAGGTACGGTGGCCCAGAAGGGTCAACTAAACGTAACAGCAAAAAGCCACAACTGAAGTTGTATTAAACTTGCTAGTTGCTAGCATAACGTTGGTAGTGACTTTTTGTTGCCTTAAGAGGTTTGTATTTTCTTAACCCTTTTCGACCACCGGAGTACCAGGATCAGGATCAAAACAAATAAAAATCAGGTCATGTACAAAATAATTAAATCAAATGAAGTTATGTTAGATTTGAATATTATTTTGAGTGTTTACATCCATAACTCATGAAAATGTTTAACTACAAAGAAAAAACTAAGCTGACTTGAAGATATTCGCTTGGTAGAAATTGGTTAGTTTACAGGTAGAAATTGGTTAGTTTATAGGAATGAAATGGTAACAAATTGGCCTGGGGCTTTCTCTCACTAAGTGTGTGTTTGTGTTGTGTATCCAGGTGCGATCACAGCTGTTGGCTCTTTCTCTCTGAAAGCTAACGAACTTCTGCAGTAAGTCTATAAATCATCTCAGTTTATGACATTTTATGGGTTTTACTTGTTACAACTTTTATTTTTTTACATTCAGGGTGATCGACAAGAGCACAAAAAATTTCAAAGCCTTTTTCCGATGGCTGTATGTAGGTAAGAAGGAAGTTGGTTTTTATTTTTTTATTTCCTACATCCTTATTGGCTCTTATTGGAGTTAATATTCACCTTAAAGTGTCAGACGGTTTCTGAGATCCTTTATTAAGCCTTAAAATGTCATGTGATTCTCTACAGCAATGCTAAGAATGTGTGATGAACACGTACCGCCAGAGCTAAACAAGGTGAGTTTTAACCCAGATTTTTCACTTTTAGTCTTCCTATTATAATTTATCAGTTGCATTCAAATGTTTTATTTCCTCAGATGACTCAGAAGGACATTGCCTTTGTTGCTGATTTCTTGTCGGAGCATTTTAGCGAGGTGAGATGAGCAAATCCATCATATTCACATTTAAGAAATGCCTGAACATAATTTGGGTTGGGTTGGGTTGGGTCCTTTGTGGTTTTGCAGAACGAGGAACTCTTTGATCGTAAGGGGAAGTACTTCAATGTGGAGCGAGTTGGTCAGGTAAGTGGCCTTTTTGAGAACGCTTTAAATATTTTAGAAAAAACCTGACTCATAGATGTTTGTGTCTCATATGGATATTTTTACAGTACCTGAAGGATGAAGATGAAGACCTCGTTTCTCCACCCAATACAAAGGGAAACCAGTGGCTGAAGTTCTTACAGGAGAGCACATACCTGAAAGGTAAATTGAGATTCTGAGTTTAGACAATCAAGGTTTCCCCCAGAAAACTTGCTAGGCCCATTGCTGAGAGCGCTACAGCAGTCATTCAGCCACCCGCCAAGTTTTTGAGTTAAAAAATGTTTAAACCTGACAGTAAATTTAAAAATATCATTGTATAGTTATGCATTTTAGGAAGATCTTAAGATGAATACCTCAACACCAATCATAAAGTTTTTAAAAAAAGGCAATCATAAAAAAAACCCAAATAAATTAACAATGCTAAGCCTGGTGGGGGCACAAGTAAAGCCTGGTGGCCCGCCAGGCTTATAATTTACTGACGGAAATCCTGGACAACTGACAAGGATGATTTAGGAAATCATGCATTAACTTCTTTTCTATTTCATTGGTTTGTTAGCGAGCCCTTTGCTGTTTCCATCATATCCACAAAAGTCTTTGCACTTTGTCAAGAGGATGATGGAGAATGTGATTGAGGGATGCTTACAGAAACCTGCCGTAAGTTTTTGGTGCGCTACTGGTACATCTCACTGATACAAGAATATTGTTGAAAGTTGATTCAAAAAAATTAAGCATGTTTATTGTGGAATCACACAATGTGTTTCAAGTATTTATTCATGCAGATTCTAATTATTCTTGCTTGGAGTTAATGAAATTAAAATAGGACAACGGCTGTCAAAACTAGATATTTATATTCACTGTAAAAAAAAAACTAGACAGCCCTTTTTCATACAGTTTACATTAAATAAAACTTTCATTCTTTAGATCTTACTAAAACAGTACTGAAGAAATGTCTGAGAAGCACTTAAGTCCTTTGAAGAAAGTAACACAAAGTGTTTATATACCACTGCTCTGGCATTCAGCAAATTGAATTACTAATATAAATCACCTTTCTGATGATATTCTGCTTTACAAAGATGCGCCTGAATTGTTTCCTCTTCATTAGTAGTTAGTCATTAGGTTGAAACGTCTCTCAGCTTTGTGAATCTGTTTACAGGAAGTCATTGGAAGATCTGTGAAACAGGCTGTATTTTTGCCTTTGTATGCAGTATCAGACAAGTAAAGTCTTTTTATTGTTGTATATATTTCAGATATAAGACACTTAAATTCACTTAAGATGTTATTAATGTGATTACGTTTTGTTTTTTCTAGTTCGGAAAAGATTCCCCACCTCTTTGAACTTCCGTCTCTGTACGTAAAACAGAAACTTCATGGAGATTTGTGTCTGGATAAGCAGGAATGTGTTTTAAGTTGAGGTTTTCTTTTGTGGACCCTTCAGGTGGAATGACAAAAAAGGCAAAATGCACTGTGTTGTGTTCTGCATGCCAGAGATGTCACCAAGCAAACTGTACTTGTTACGGAAAGGAACCGACCCAAACAGGTGCATTGTCTTCCAGTCAGAAATGTCTTTGTCGCTTCTTTTTCTGTACTTATTACCCTGCTAACCTAATTAATTTTGCCTCTCTAGACATATTCCAAACAGCTTCATGTCATTTGACCTCAGCCATTATCTGGACAGTACAGATGATGACGGCATTGCGGCCCAGTGAGTTTATCTTGATCGTTTTATTTTATTTTTATTTTTATTAGCACCTCAGAAGGTGAAATATATATAAACTTCACACTTTGTTTTTGGTGTTGTTTATTTATTGCTTTTCTAGGTCTCATTATATCTACAGCTGCCTAGATGCTCGTTTCTATGACGATGAAATGCTAACGGTGGTCCTGCAGGGATCAGAGGATCAGAACAGCAGGCGCCTCCTGGCTCAGGTTTCACTTGCCTCCAGCTTGAGCTGTGACTCTGAATTCAACTGGGAGCCCGGTGTGAGGTGTGTGTGTGTGTGTGTGTGTGTGTGTGTGTGTGTGTGTGTGTGTGTGTGTGTGTGTGTGTGTGTGTGTGTGTGTGTAACAGTGCCTAGAAAAAGTATTCATAACCCTGAAACACAGTTTTAAACTAGATTTTATATATAAAACAACACAAATCTCACACATTTAGCACATATCTGTGAGCTGAAAAGTGTGGCATGCATTTGTATTCATATTGAGCCAATACTTTGCAAATTGACTTTTGGCACAATTATAGCTGGAAGTTATTTTGTTTTTTTCTGTGTTACCAGGTTGGACCAGCAGTGCAGCACCATTCCCTGCCAGGGTCTGGTGTTGGGGAACCAGTGGCGTGAACTGGAAAACATGAAGGCCCAGTTTGTAGCTGTCAATGGAATCCGCAAAGTGGCCTGTGTGGTAAGTTTCAGAATTATAATTAATAACTACCAGGTCACGATTGGGAATGAGATTTTAAATCTCAGGGAAACTTATCACTCTGCTTAATTCTCTTGATAAACCTAATCAAAACATAAGAAATTATAGGAGAAATGCTGCGATGATTAACCCACATTTTTATCACTCTTCTCATCTAAAGTTATCTTGTATCAGCTGATTTCTTATCGAGTTTGTGTTTCAGTGGCAGTAAAAAACAAGAGCGATAAATCATTAAATGAAGTTTAAACTAAAAAATAATATAAAAAATATTCACGCAGGCATCTGAAATTTCAATGTTGCATGCATGGCCTTGAGATGTTGCTGCAGTTCAACACGTTGTACAGATCCAACATCATCCAGAATAAAATGAACAGCATTATTTTGTTTTGGTGATTGAAACGGTTTGATGGATGGTTATTGAGTCTCTGCTGCTATAAGCAGTTATTGAACCGTCACTTTCCTTTTTCACTTGGCAGCTGAGTGCCAATTTAAGACACATCCGTGTTTTTGAGATGGATGTGGAAGATGAGGACGACGAGGGAGCTGAGTCTCAGAACGCCAGCGCTGACCAGGATGGATTGGAAACTTCGATGTCCGGCCAGGGGCCGGTGGGGGAGAGCTTGGAGTCAGAAGGAGAATCCAGGGAGCAGGAAGGAGATATGTTTCAAAAGTCAGAGGAACTTTTACAGTCGCAGGAAGCATTGTAACTCGTGTGGCACTCGAGCTGTATGAACTCTAAAGGACTGGGCTTACTTTTTTGTAAACATCTTTTTATATTTAAAAATAAAACATGTTTCTGGATTTTTTTTTTGCAATTTTCTCTTTTAGTCTAAATTGTATGTTCTCATACATGTGTACCTAAACATTATTATTTTAATTTTAAAAATAATATTAAGCTATGCGTTGGCAGCCAATAAGTTCTGAACCTCAAAATGATCACATCTTTAATAATGGAATAGAAATTCCAGATTTAGCTGCAGAATTCAAGCAAACTAAAGGAAGAACTTGATTTGAAACTATAAACAACAAAGAGGAAAAAATGAAAGGAAGTACTCAAAACAAGGTTGGGTTTTATAAAAAAGAACTGTCTGTTTTAAGGTCATCTCAATCAGTTTAAGTCCAGACTTTGAGTAGGCCATTCTGAGGTGAACTTTTGGTTTGTTGTCCTGCTGCATAAACCTAAGTATGCTTGTGTTTATGGTCAAGAAATATGGTCAGTCTCCTTTGCAAGTGGTCCAGATCGTGAACAGGCAAACCATTGTGTTCTTTTTCAAAATGCTGATTGTTTGTTCATAGTGTTTTTTTTGCCTTGGATGTCTCCCAAGGACTCCATTTTGCCCAGTTTCTTTCTTACTGCCATGTCATTAAAGTTGAACATTAACAAAGAGAGGTGAGGCCTGCAGTGTTTGAGATGTTTTTCTAGGTTATTTTGTGACCTACTGTGTGTTTTTTGGAGTAATTTTGGTAAGTTGATTTCTAATTGCTTTCATTAATAACTTTGTTTCTAATCTGTGCTTATAACATCTGTTAGCCTGCTTCATGTTGTCAGGGAAATTCGTTTTACATTTCATTAATTCATTTCTCTGAGTAATTAGGACTGGGTCTCGCAAATTAAATTAAACCTCAGCTTTCTGACAAATAAGGTTAATTTGAGTCCATTCATTATGTAGCAAGAAGTAGATAACCTTTTTGTTTTGTTTTATGAAGCTTTCCCCACTTACTAAATAGGTCTACCTTAATAAATTGTAAACTGCTTTCTCAGGTTATACTTGTTTGGTGCCTAGTGTGACGTCACCAGAGACACGTGCATTTGTTTGTGGAGCGCAGGTTGTCTTCATCAGTTTAAGGTAACGTTAGGATTTGTTTAACTACATGGATACTAGCAACAATCTTTCAGTCTTGAGGCGTTTAAAAGACATATTTACCCTGTGAATATCTATGGTATTTACCGCGCCCTCCCTAATGACGTAGTTCAACGTGCACGAGCAAATAGGTGTTGGTTACGTGCTCGCTCTCGATATCGAACGCAGTGACGTATGCTATCCGCCGCCTGTTGGTCTTTCACAGTTGGTGACGAGTATTATGAAAATGGCCTCGACTCTACCCGTAAACGCGACTATCCAGAGAAGATGACGACGCTGAGCTCACAAAGTCAGTCAAACACCAAAGTGTCTTCTTTGAACACGTAGTTATCGGTAAGAAAAAGAGAAAGAAAGCGGCTGTCGGAAGAGGAACCGTCAAGAAAACACTCCGGACCGCAGTAGATTTTCGACAGGCTGAGGAATCACCATGGAGGATATCAACTCTAACATCAACGCGGACTTGGAGGTGCGGAAGCTCCAGGACCTGGTGAAAAAACTCGAGCAGCAGAACGAGCAGCTCCGGAGCAGGTCCACGATGTTGTCTTCGTCCGGAGCCGTGTCGGCGAACCACAGACCCCTGAGCGCCGGGTACGAGTCGTCCTCCCTGTCAGTGGGGATGGCCGCGGGTCTGGCCGGCTTCCCTGGGGTGGGGTTCGGCGAGCCTGGCGGCTACGGTGGGTCGGTGGAGAACAACCGCTGCTTGAGACCCCGGCTATCCTACGACGGCGTCAGCTTCAAGAGGGCGTATGAGTGCGAGGGGGCATCTGCTGCCACCGCTCTGTCTGCCATGAACTCCCGCTACCCAGACAACGCCGGGGGGCTGACGGCTGACGGGGAGACCTCCATTCTAGATGAGGTGGACATCCTAGACCTTGAAGACATGGACTGTCTGAACGAAGACGAGGACAGCTGGTGAGTGACGGGCTTGTGTTGCCTGCGTCTTCAGGGCTGGCAGCGTTCCTTTCTCCAACACAGCTGCTCTACACATTAGCTGCTGCCACATAGACGCCTGGCTAACAATCACCCCAGTAAACTGTCTGGAATAATGAAGTCATCCCCACAAGGAGCTGCATTGTTGATCACCAGAGGGGATTGTTTTCACACACATATGGGCGATGCCAACCCTTCACCCCCTCCTGACCTGAGTAGTTTGGCTTCAGCCATTCATAAACTTCTTGTTCTAGAAGCACATTAGTGAAACCTAATTCTGATGGGTTTGGACTCCAGATGATCTCTTTTAAAGTGACAGATTGCTTAGCTTGTCTTGGGAGTGGCGGAAGGAGATCAGTGTGTACAGTGAAAACAGACTTGTTTTCCTGGCCAGCAGTCATGTGGGAGAGGTAGCCATGGTTATAGTCCTCCTCTCAATTCTCTTAGCACAGCATTTGGCTCAGAACTACAGCAACTCTGCAGCTCCAACTGAGACGTAGCTGCGAAATCATCTCATCACGCTGGACTGAAAGCCACAACGCCTTCATAAAGCTGACCTCAAACACAGCATTTGCAGGGATCATAAACGAGAGCTACATTATGATATAAGCAGGTCATGTCTGAGGGTTTCACAGACGAGGATTAGTGTTTGGGAACATGTATTGTTTATCAGAATTAATCCAGCAGCCCTCATGTCAGCCCAGAAGCTCTAATGCACTGTCACTATAATGTTTGGAAAGATGAGCATAGTGAGGACGTCTCATTCTGTGTAGTGAAATGAGACGTATACCAGACGCACATGGGCTGATCGGTGATATCAAGGCTTACCAGGGATAAAAAGTTACTAAACCATAGAACGGCATAGCCATGGCTACAGTAGAAGTTTTAATTATAAGCCAGAAAATGGACAGTGTTTTCTTCAGCAGTGTGCAATGTAAAACGTCACAGGACCTTCTCCGTCTTACTTGTTCCTGCACATTGCCGGCTAGCTGGCTGAAACAAACCACACTTTCATTGCTTAGAAGTAAGAGCTGTTTGGATGGTGTGCATATGACAGGTAGGCTACGGCTAGCTGGCTAATAACACCTTCTGATAATCATTAGTACTTTATAAAACTCAACATGGCTAAAGAGTAAAACATTTTACACAATAAACACTTAAAAATAAGTTCTACACTTTAAAACCAGCAGTTTCAGCTTCATAACAATGTTAAGCTAAAACTGCTAGCGCTAAGACAGCATTAGCAGTGTCATTAAGCTATCAGTGTTAGCAACTAACTTGGTAGGAATGATCTGTCACTCCTTCAGTTTCCAGTTCTGGACCTTCTTTCAGCCAGCTGACTAGCAGTGTGCAGAAACTGTCTTAGAAAATTCAGACAATTTACTAGAAGCATTTTCAATTGAAGCAATGATATGATGGACTTTTTATTTATTTTTTAATCTGTGGAGAGTTTTAAAAACAGGCCATGCATAGTTAGTGATGGGAAGTGAGTTGGAAGGGAGGAGTTATTTTGTGAGGTTGTAGTTACAAACGTAGGCGAACATAATGATGGGCCTTCCTTAAGAGATGCCTGTTTATGCTTATTTAATCAGCTACTGCTATTTAAAAGATCCCTAATAGGCATCCTCAGCTCTTTGTGCAGCATAATATGAGCTCTACTCGGTCATTTATCATCCAAGTTAAGGCTGTAACTACACTGCTGCAGATCTTGCAAACCTCCTTTTCAGCCTAATTATTTGAGCTCCCTGATGTCCAAGAAAAAAAAAGAGCAAGCTCCGTCATTTGTGTTGTTTGCAGCAGTGATGTCAGGCTACCTCTGAACACTGCTCAGTCGTGCTCAGCAGAGCGTTTGGCGCAGCCTGTTTTACATCAGCTTGATATCCAGGATTACCGCGTAGTGCCCAGATCTTGCCAGCTCTTGTCACAGACTCCCGTAATCCCATAAATTAGCATTAGAGTGGATTGAAAACGCTCCCTGCTGCTGCAGCGCTCGGCCCATCAATGGTCGGTTACTACGCTGGTTTTATCTCGAGATGCAGGTTTACTGAGCACCGTACTGAACCTGAATGACCTCCGTAGATTTTACAAGTGGCACAAACATGCAGTATTGATGCTAGACAGGTATTTCCCAGCATTAGTCACAGCATTTCCCTGCAGTGACTTTTGCTTTCATCTCGCAGGCTTCCTGTACGAGTGCAACGGCGTTGACAGCTGCTGACTCAGATTCCTTCTTTTATCTTATCTCGACCATAAACACATTTGTTTTACTCTTAGAAAGGGCCAGCTGAGTTGGGGAATGTCCTGAAAACTTTTACACCTATTTTCAGCTTTGATGACCACGTCCTTTGAGAGTGATGACCACACTGATCACCAAACCAGATTTCTTTGTTATTGCTAAAGCTATTCTTAAACTTTTCTTTCTCTATGTTCCCTCTTATTTCCTGCTTGTGTTGCATGTTGTAGTGAAACCAGAATATATGAGGTGTGAAGATATGATTTTTATTTAAAGGAGGAAGGTGAAATAGATTATCATTGTAATGTCTTCAGTTTGGCGTTAAGTAAATTTGTTTACTGTTTGTACAGTGAGCTGAATAAATGTGTTGACTTGAATCAAGTATGGACTACAAAAACACAAAATCTTACCAAGTATTTTTCATCTACTTTCATGTGCAAATATCTTAGTATACTTGAAATAGGACAAAAACTAACATACAAATCCCTCTTCAGCTAAATATAGGAGCTTGTTTTAAGTCAATAATTGCTTAATATTGACAGATTTTTTTTTCACTTATGGAAAAAAAATGTCTTATAAAAAAATCTGCTAGTGGAACTAGTGTTTTAATCAATTATTGACTTTAAACGAGCTCCTATGCATTTCTGAAAAGTTACTTTTAAGTTTTGTTAGTTTTGTCTTATTTCAAATGTATTAAGATATTTGCACTAGAAACTAGACAATACAAAACATTTGTAAAGATTTTGTTTGCTTGATTTGTTTCTCCTTTCTAATCTCAGGTTATATGAATCAAAACTGAACAGTCCGCTGCAAAAAACCTTGAGTCCTATAGTGTGGTGTCGGCAAACTCTAGACAACCCGAGTCCTGAGATGGAGTCGGCCAAACGCTCGCTCATCCACAGGCTGGACCTCACCCTGTCAGGTAAACTGAAACACATGATCTTTACATCTTATCTTTTATTTAAGTAGTAGCAGAAGTTTAAAAAAAAATAACACCAATTATCATGAAGTGAAGTTGTGTTTCAACATGGCAGCATTTAAAACAAGTGGCTGCATTTTGTTGTTAATGGCACAGTCACTCTGAAGAGTGTAAAATACCCCGTTGCTCAATCTGGATTCAAACACACCGTTGCTGCTTTCTGCCAGCGCAATATCTGCTGTTGACTTTTGGACTCCCACTAATTATAGTTGTTGTGCGGGGCGGAGGACTGGCTTCAGATCTTCAATGCTAAACTAAGAGACGGGTCATTTCCATTTTGACAGCGGTATGCTCATGTGACCGTTGGATCGTGTTGGGCTGAAGGTTGTGTAACTGGGGTAGATGGGACTCTCTGCTTTGTTGTCCAGAATCTTAAATGAAAAGCTCTATGCAGGTTTTCCTCCGGATCCAGGAATCCTGGTGTTTGTTTACTGGATCATTTTCCTCAGGTTATTGAATGTGCTTGGAGATGTTTGTGCTAGATCTCACTGCACTGTCTTGATTTAGCGATGAGGCTGAAGTGTTATTCTGCCTGTTGGAGGTGATGTCACTGTATATTTTAAAGGATATCATCTTACATTGGCCTTCTCAGGTGCTTCCAGGGTGTCCATGCATCCTTAAATTTGTATGTCGAAAATCAAGACTTTAAATTGTCTTAAATTCATGAAAAAAACTGTAAGTTGGCCTCAAATACATGAATGGCAGGTCTTACATTTTGTAGCTTTTTAAACTAGTTTTCCCACAGGACTTCTCTGTGAAGCAAAGATTTAAGATGCACACAGATTTCTTCATTGTCTGTGACACAATGAACACACAACTACAGTAACTAGCAGCATCCTTGCTAGCTAACTAACTAGATCATTTGTGTTTATTATGGATAGGTGCAAATTTATAATGAGTTGGCTGGTTATAAACCCATGTGAATCTAAAAAGCTTTTCACTCCAGGGTTTTTGCACACAATGCACCCAGCCTCAGGTGCATTGTGTGCAAAACTACACCTGAAAAGATATGCAATTTTCTTCTTTAAATTTCTGTTGCTAATATTTCATTCATCATGGTCTTAAAAAGCCTTAAATTTGAGTTGGTAAAACCTGCAAAAGCCCTAGATTCTCCTGCCATGTGCACAATAAAAAGTTTACTTCATTTATTCTCCGTCTTAAACTAATCTCAGCTTCTCTACTGACTTCTATGAAAACTTGGACCAGATTCAGAAGACACACCCATGTGACTCCCAAGTAATTACCATTACACCCAGTTTCTAACAAGAGCCTGGAAATCCTGTTGCCATGATGTTGGTTTAGTTAGTCTCTGCACAGACATGAAAGAACAGCATATTGTTTCTTCTGTGCAGTCAGATATTTTACCTTGTTTCCAATCAATCTCCATGCCTTTTGTATGGTCACACCCGGCTAAAATCAGACGTGTCTCGGTTGCGTAACCTCTATAGAGGAAACGCCAGAGGGTTAGCTCCCTGAGTTAGCACCATGACTTCTCTCATGTCAGGCCGTCCTGATGGACTGGAAGCGTTGAACGCGGTTCCTTCCTGCTTTGACCGCTGCCCCCCGCAGCAGAGAGATGTCCGCTGGAGTCACCTGCAATGTTTTCCGAGCAGAAACCTAAGAATCTGTCCAAGCGCAGTCCGTCTCACACTTCACTGCTTGTTTCATCCCTCTTCTCCTTTCTGGCCTTTATCTCCTTGTTTACACAAGCGTCTCTGTTTGTTCTTCTCTCGTGATTTGCCCACAGCTCTCTGCAGCTGTTTTAGCTCCTTCTTTATGGACTTCAACACTCAGCTTTGTGTTTCTTATTTGTTTTGTTTTTTTCATTCTCAAACATTTAATCCTGCTTGTTTTGAAGCAGCCGGTTGTCTGCTGGGTTATTTGGGTTTTTCCGTCTTTAAGTGATTGTTCTTAAGCTTTTTTGGTTTTTAAAGTCATGGTGGGTGGGATCAGCATTTCTTTTCACTTCCTTTCAGGACATGAGAGTTTTAGGGCATTCTATTTTAGTTCGTCCCTGAGCTGCAGCTCCTTTGATTGGCCTGTGTCTTTGTGGAATGACAGCATGCTGATGTGATGGGGCATGTTACGCAACAGCCGCAAAATCCTTAAGAACCCGTCCGACCTTACCTGGATCCAAACCAGAAACTTCTACCAGAAGTAGAAAAACGGAGAAAGCAGAGCACGGATTTGTCTATTTCACTCAGCGTTACAGACCTACATGTCGATGTGTTGTCGACATTCCTCAGCAGCTGATCCATGCAGATGTTAGCAGGATGGACATGCTGGAATTTCCTGAATAATGCAGGAGGACAGAGTGCCGAGCCTGAGGGTGAAGGAAGAGGGAAAGTGAAAGAGGCCGGGTGGATGGAGAAGGAAGTCGGCCTTAAAAGGCTGCTTTCCATTCACCACAGAGCAGCGTAAACACACCCAGCCAGAAGGAGAAAGGAAGTCTGGGATCGGAAAACGAGACGACGGCCTTCCAAACCACCAGAAGTTTCCCGGTTAACCATCTGCCAGGTTCAGATTGAGATCACTGGGCTCAGGAATGGAGCTTTCTGACTGCTGGTTTGCAGGCTGTCACAGAGAATCACATTGTCCTGCCTGCATATGGATTGAATGGTGTGCATTGTTTAGGAACTCCATCAGGCCCGCACTCAGCATACGGTGCTGGACACTCGACCGGACTTACAGCACAGTGCAGAGCTTTCATTGAGCCGCTGGCTCACACACTGAGACCCAACATACTGCGTCAGATCAGGGCGAAACAGGGCCACGTCGAACGGAAGCAATATAAAAGATTTCAATTAATGTTTAGAATTAGTCTGTTTGTCCCTCCAGGAAGTTGCATTGATTTTTAAAAAAAAAAAAAATTTTATTGTGGCAACATGAAATGAGTGATTTTTGTGGCACCCTTTTCAAAATGTTGCGATCAAAATTGATTTTATTTTAAACATTTGTTGCATCATTGTGTAGGCTTACAAAAGTTGAAATTGCTGAACATAACCTTCCCGCAAAAAGACAGGGTTTTAACATAGTTAATATTTAAAGTGCAAATAACATTTCCAAGTATCTTCTTCAAGAAGCACCTTTAACACAAATAAAATCCTGAGGACAGCCAAATAATCATTCCACATCAGAATGAACATGAAATGTTTAGAGTATGAGCAGGTCATACAGAACGTCACCAAATGGATTTTGCAAAAAGAAACGAGCTGAGGTTACTGTTTAGCATCATTCATGCTTTCATTTTGCAAGTTTGGCTTTTTCATGAGATGTTGTGAAACTGGAAGATAAATTTAAGAAGATTGGTCAAAACTCAGTTGCAGAGATCGGTCAGAAAAGAAGGCGAGTCAGAAAACATTATGATGGTCAAATTTGTGGTAAGGTTGCGTTGACTGGTGAAATTTGAGTCATGAGTGAGTTTACATTGATAGTTGCGATCGCAACTTCCTGGAGGAACTGTTTGGTTTGGCATTTATTCATTCAGTCATGGTTTGTTCTTGTTGTTTTAGCCAACAAGCGCAGGAGCCTCTATGGAAGCCCTTATCTCCAGCAGAGCTACGGAAGCCCATATAGCACAAATGCAGCCAACAGCCCCTACAGCAGCGGCTTCAACTCCCCCTCCTCAACGCCCTGCAGAGTCCCCATTGTCCGCCAGCAGCTGATGCCCAGTAACTCTGGTAGGGATGCTTGTTATCTCACTCTGCTGCGCTGTATTTCGTTAGTTGGAGACTGAAATGTTCATGAATGACTTCCTGTCCAGTGCACCAGAGAAACTCTGCGGCGGAGAGGAATCCTCCGGCGATCAGTCCGCAGTCATCGGTGGACAGCGAGCTGAGCACATCGGAGATGGACGAGGACTCAGTGGGCTCCTCGACTACATACAAACTCAATGACGTCACAGACGTCCAGATAATGGCTCGCATGCAGGAAGAGAGTACGTTACCGCAACGCTTCTACCTCCAGCTGTGCTCTGACGTTCTGCCTCCCAAAGTCTTTCTGTTACACCGTTCATGTCTGTCGACAGGTTTGAGGCAGGAATACGCCGCCACGGCGTCCAGGCGGAGCTCGGGTTCTTCCTGCCACTCTTTGCGGCGCAGCACCTTCAGCGACCAGGAGTTGGACGCGCACAGTCTGGAGGACGAGGAAGAGGCGGTGCACATGTCCTTCGCCTCCAACCTGCCCTCCAGCCGTTTCAGTCCTTCCCCTCGCCACTCTCCCCGCGTCTCCCCGAGGAACTCCCCCCGCTCGCGCTCCCCCGCCCGCTCCATCGACTACGGCCACAGCCGGGGCTCGCCGCAGCCCATCATCAGCCGGCTGCAGCAGCCGCGCCACTCGCTGCAGGGCCACGACCTGCAGACCACCGTGGTTAAGAACGAAGGTAAACGCAGACCTCAGAAGTACTGACGTTATCGGTGCTTTTCTAATTCAAAATCTGATTAAGACCTGTTGACATTAAACCAATGGTAACAATTAGGGCAATAAATTGATTTTATAGATGGATAGGTGGGTAGATTTTATTAGATTAGTCCAAAACATTCAAAAGTTTTGGAAGAATTACTTTTTTAGAAAATTTAGATTTTTTTTTTTAACCATTTCACTCCTTGGTTTCCCACATGTCAAAGTTATGTCAGCACCTGTCATTTTGTTTTACAGTTTCTGTTCACTTGGACTTTGAATTCAGGTTAACTATGACAAAATATCAGTGCTAGGCTACATTTTATTAATTACAGGTCATAAGTCATAATATTACAAGCAGTCATAGTTAGCTGGGAATAAAGTTGAAACAATATATTATAATAATGTCACAATATTAGCTGAATAAAGTCGTGATATTAGGAGAATGAAGTAGTAATTTTATGAAAACTTCTACACAAAAATAAAAAATTAAAATAAGAAATATTGAGCATCTTGTTAAGTTATACTCCAGCATTGCATTTACAGATAAGGAAATACTTTTTCTTTTAACACATTAGCCTCAAGTTATTGTCAGTAGCAGGATAGTAGTAGGAAACAATCATGCAAACAACTATTTTGGAGAAAGAATCACATGAACGGAGGTTGTCCGTTTTTGATAACCCTCCTGGTAAAATTGCATCTTTATTCTGTGAATATTTTTGTAATTAAACAAACATTCTTGCTCTAGTATGCTGTTACTCAACTCACAGAAAGGAGGATTTCTCTCCTTTGTAATCTTTGTGGCAAAGAAAGTAATAAGAAAAAAAATCTTAAAGTCAGATATTTTATCTTTAAGCCATATCATCTAGTGATCCACACAAAGAAACACTTGTGCAGATTTCTTATAACTGACATCTTGATGTGAATTTCAAGTCAGCAGCTCCATGAGAATATCAGCATCTCATGGAAACGTGTCGGTACTCCTCTGAGCTCATTCGTCCTCTGTCCTGCTGCTGCAGAAAAGCTTCGCCGAAGTCTTCCCAACCTCACACGCTCGGCCGCCGTGACGGCTCAGTCGCCAGAACCGGTCAAGAACAGCCGCAGCTGCGAGTCCAACCTTCAAGTGCCAAACGGCGGCTCTCCCCGACACCAGAGCCAGTCTGCCAGTGAGTATCAGTCCTGACGGCGTCCTGAGTGATCTGATGCGACTCCAACAAACAAATCTTACTCATGCTGCAGCAGCCTTCAGATTCAATATTGTAACCACTCTGCTGACATTATTCAAGCATTTGTTTTGTTGTGCAGCTCAGCAACATGACAGGCTTTGTAATCTCCTGTTAGTCGTTGTGTGAGTGGGATTTGTGTTGTTCTTCCACTCGAGGGACTCTGCTGCTTTGTAGTGACATGGCTTTGTTGTTTGGGTGTGTGGGGATCCTCTTTGATCAGTCTTGGTTGTAACATCTTTTATTTATCTTTTCCTCTTGTCTAACTTTAACACGAATGGAATGCTCTCAGCCTGTAGAGTAAAAGCATGGTACTGGCAGCTGGTTGGAGGACCTTTCACACTAACATATTTCCCTCAGATTTAACTCTAGTTGTGTTCTTTCTGGGTAAAATCCTCCCTCTGTAAGTAACGACTATCCATTTAAGGTAATCCTGTAAAGAGAGGGAAAGATAATGGTGTTTTCTTAATCCAGGATCAGTAGGAACAGAGCAGCTTTCAGCTGCTGACTCTGACATGGCCGTCTGCGGGACGGGGAACTCTAGGTCTTCATGCTTTAGAACAGATTCTGTTTCCTCCTGGGCTGCAGAAGATCTTCCTTGCATCTTAAACGGTGGCACTTGTTGGTCCTCTATCTATTTCTACCTGAGCTTTAGTGGCACCAGGCATGCGGGCCCAGCTAACCGCTGTCTTCTCTTCACTGTAAAGCACGGGTAACCCACACCCTCCTTCTTTCTTCCTTCTGGACTTCTCCACCTCTTAAAGGACGCATCCTCAAACTGTTTGTGTGTGGAGCCCCCTGGTGGACTTCCCAGGCTTTCTTTTCAGTAAAGCAGTGATTCTCAGACGTCCGTGTTGACATGTGCCGTGTTTTCCAGCTGCTGCTCAGCTCCCGAGATACTCCGGTACTTCTCGCTCGTCCCCGAAACCCAAACAGCTTCTCCAAAAGCCAACCGCCCTGCGAGGTAACGGCCTGAACCAGCTGGAGGCTGTCCAAGTGATCTCACACACCGACATGTGCACAACTTCTGACACACTGAGAGCATGGGCTATCGATGAGTGTAGATGATGAGCTCGCCATATTTATGGGGCTGAAAAGGATGTGAGCGAAGTGCATTAAGGCACTCAGCTTGTTGTCTCTGAGGCTGTAAGGTAATGCATTTTAGATGCTGTTTGTGCAGCTCTCTGTGAAGATGGAGGAATTAACACAGTGGAGCAGACTGGTTGTATTACAGTCTGATGACAGAGGGGTCAGTGTTATTTCATTTGGTTTTTATAAACAAATAGGACTTGCTGGATTGCTAACATGATGTTATAGTAGCATTCAATACGATTAGCATTAGTAACTGGATACATTAATCTAAATCGGTATCTCTCCCCCATAGTTTGCTTGACTCACATGCTCTCAGCACCAGCTTTCAGACTGAAACCTTTGAAAGTTTGAGCTGAGAGCCTGTGAGCCGAGCAAACGGTGTGATGTTTTATACTTGACGCCTACCTTGGTGCGGTATTCACATAAAGACCAGTCCAGGTGAACTGAAAACCCGCCCTACAAATCGACCTGTTTGAATGAGAGGCAAAGCGCATGACCAGCCACCTCAAGGATATGGGCGCCACTATGACCCCAGGTCAACGCCTCAGCTATAAAGCTAACTTCAGAGCCTGAATGTACTGCAGACATTTAGAGGATTTCAAATTTTCCATCCATAGTCAAATAGCCAGACTGTGTTTAAATATAACCCCAAAATCTCATTAACCAGCTGTAGCAAGTGGATATAGAAATATGGCTGCCGTGTGATTTTTGGGTCCTATCAGTAATAAAACAGTCTGACACTCCCCTCCCACATCCCCTTCCTGCCTGCTCTGAATTAAGGCCTGTCTCTGTTGTCTTTGTCTAGTCCCACTTTCCTGTTGCTTTGGAGAAGAAGGTGATTTCAGTGAGTATTCACTGACGGCTCTCGTCTTTAAGTATCCTGTGACTGTGTTTGCGCTCCCTGGTTGTATCGATGTCGTGCTTTTGGACTGTCCTTGTTTTTGCTCCGTTTGTGACTCGCCTCATTCTGTCAACACATGACGAATCATCAGTCTGCAGCTGTGTCCGATAAGATCCGTATCATTTTATTAATGCTTGAGTGACCATTTTGTAGTTCCAACCAATAAGGATCATTTGTGGTAGTGGGATGTTATTTTTTTAAACATCACCCTACTCTTTCATGCTGCTCTACTGACCTCACATTAATGCCAGTCTCACACCATTGCACTGTTGATCATCATGTCATCGCTAAAGTAGACAAATAAACGGTGTAGGTTTAAGAACGACTCATGTAACTCGGTTACACCTGACCTGCTTCCTTCTTTACCCGTCTGTAGTCCCCTCTCCCAGTAAGCTCCGAACTCCGGCCACGCCGTCGCCGCTGGCTCTGAGGCAGCCTGTGAAGGCCACATCCACCCCCAGTTCTGCCACCTCCACCCCGACCCGCTCGCTGGCTCCGCCCCGCAGTGGCCTTCCTCGACCGAGTGCTGCTGCAGGAGGAGGCATCCCTCTGCCCCGCAGCAAGCTGGCTCAACCAGTGCGCAGGTACGCCTCGCTGTGTTCTCCTACTTCTATACATCTCCGTTGTTTAAATGTCATTGGATTTATATCAGTAATTTAGTTCAAAACGTTACTGGTGTAAATAAGTCTCCATGGAAACTAATCAGCATTTACCAGGATGAAAACTTTAAGTGTGTTGCCCATTACAGGGCAAGATATTTGTTCACAACTTTCCTGCAGACATCCAATTTCAGAGATTTAATATACTCCCTCTTTGAGGTTGAAACAATCAATTGTATTACTCGTGAAGAATCGACTATTGAAATAATCGTTGACTAATTTACTGATTGATTAATCTTTAAATACAAAAATTGCCAGTTTGTTGTAAGAACAACATGCTTAGGTAGCCATTATTAAGCCAAAACTGTATTAAAAAATATATACATTTTGCATTTAATATGAAACAAAGAAACTTTATCTGTAAATATATTCTTGCCCAAAACTGCTGAAGTTGGATAGTTTTAGCTTCACTTAATTCAGATTCTGTAAAAAAGAAAGAAGCTAATTTTTTCACGTTAGAAGTTTTAGCTGCAGATAATCAAATATACACTAAAGAAATGATTTGTTGTTGCATTTTAGGCTAATAAAATGATATTTTAAAAAGGGAATTTAATTATTTATTTGCATCTTTTACTGCATTTTCAATTTTGTATCAAAAATACTTGTGGTTAAATGAAAGATCTGCTAAATGTGCCAGTTTTTTTTAATCCAATTAATCATCAGAATAATTAATAAAACAATTGATTAGTAAAATAATTGCTAGTTACAATTCAAACAAGCTGTCTAAACCTGGTGGCTTCTCGTTTCTTCAACTATGATGTAAAAAAAATTGCATCAAATTGCTTAAATTCATTCCTAATATTCTAATTCCTATGCTTTAACTTGTTGGGTAAAACTAATCAGTGTTTTCTAATTTTATTTGAATGTTTATCTAAATGTGTTCGGTTACCCAAATGGCCCTGACCAGTTATTCTTTAAGGTTTTTTCTTTATGATGTAATTTCCCACTCAATGGGTCCATCTGCTCTGTTATCTCAGCACTGTTCCACTGTTGAAGGTCATCATAATAAAAGTCAATTCCCAGGCAGAGTTGAACTGATCTTTGATCCCGAGTGAGTTAGAGGTTGTGGATCTCTCCCTTTGCAAAGGAAGGCATAAAAACCTCACTGGTCTTGTGTCTGGTTCTTCACATGTCTTGAACTAATTTTAAAAACCCCAACATAACTCATTGTAGATATTTTGTATAATTTATAACTGTAGACATATCGTACTCTTATCAAAACGTAATTCTTTGTGATTTCCTTTAGATCTCTTCCTGCTCCCAGATCTTACAACAGCACAGGCGACAACTGGAGAGAAGGTTGTTACTGAGCTGAGCCAGCAGGGGGCGCTCTCCGGCCACACTATCAGCAGAAGGAAGGCGGCAACACAACACGGCACTTTATGTACCTAGACAAGATATTCCTTAAAGAGACAGACAGACAGACGTGTAAAAATCAGAGTTTTAAAAAGGAGAGGAGAGACTCCACAGTGTGTCAAAGGGCATCCATCCATCCCATCGTCGTTCTCTGGGGGGACTGGCTCTGCGGGGGTTGGGAGGCCCTCGGGCATCTAGTGCGGCGTACACAGAAAATGCCAAAGAACCCAACAGAGGACACGCTGCCTGCAGTCATGCCTCCCTCCCGCCTCCTCTACTCTCCTGTCACCTCCCTCAGGTTGAAATGTTTCCACACATTTCTGTTGTTCTTCTGCTCTGTGTTCAGCAGGTGTTGGTGAGTGATCTCTATGACGATGGCGTGCAGGTGAACTGTCCCGTGATGTTAAGAGAATTGTTTGATGTCTTGCAACAGTGAAAGCACCTCTCTTGTGTGGGTTGAACTCTTTAATCGTTCCTCTCATAAAGTAAAAGAATAAAAAAAGTCAGCCAGAATGTATGCACAAGTTTGTTTTACAAATTATTTATTCAAATTATTTAAGAAGCATATGTCCAAACATCCATATCAGTATTTTGAATAAAAAACTAAAAATCTTCTTGAGGATGCTCATTATGAACCTCAGCTGCAAGCTAACTCTCCAAAGCCTCGTTTTATTTTGTCTTGACGTGTCAGATCAGTTCTGGAGGAAAACCAGAGTGAAGGACGCAGTGGCCAAAGCCTCAGTTCTATAACGCCCCCTACAGGACATTTCTCACAGTGCTCAGTTAAAGGACCGCTCATCAATAAACCAAAGTTGTATTGGTTTCCAGAATCTGAGTGGTTTTCTTTTTTGTTGTTATGGAGAAGTTATCACTGTCACCCATTCAGCCGATGCAACCAAGAACACTCTTCTGTTTCCCAGTGATCTGTGTGTGTGTCGTTCAAGAGGGGAAAATAAAAGGAATTGAAAATAATTTGAAAGGTTTTGATAGGCTTTCACATGACGTGCTACATGAATCAAGAAAGGCATGCCAGTGTTAGGACAGGTGTTTGGGTCGTTGCTTTGGTGGGTGTCTTCAACCAGTGCCTATAATTTCAAATTTCACTTGAGTTTATGATTTGTGCCAAGATCTTTTTTTGCCAATGATGTTTTTAGCTTTGCATCTATGCCTGGTTAATATGCTTGCCTGTTTGTTTTTGTAACTAAAGCAACACACATAATTGCTTTAAAATGTTCCTTTTGCCTTTGTATTTATATATATATTAAAAAAATACTGGTTCTGTAAATGAAACTATTTATTAAAGATATGGGTGCCTCTGTCAAAGCTCAGATTTTGTGGGAAGCCAGGATGAATGTTGCAAAAAGACATATAGCACACACTTTGTGTGAACCATTTTTTGTTAATGAACCTTTTTTATAGCCACAACCATGACATTTGGTTTTGCTGTGTAAAGTCACATTTCAAATAAAACTTTTAAAAGTTTCTCCTTTTTTCTGTAGCCTTTGACTTTTTTTTCTCCTCCATCCAAAACAAAAAGTTGGGTTTAATTTGGTTGAACAATATCAATAAATGAAACAAGATTAATTAATGTAAATTACTAGAAAAACTAGAATTATAAAATAAAAATGTACAGTTAATGACAATTTATCTGGCACGCTAGGTAGCCATCGTTTCAGTAACGCCTTTAAAAGCAGCATGTATTCGTCACAAACCGTATTACGTACCTGATGTCACTTCCTGGTTGCCAGGAACAGCCTGTGATGTTGGTGCAGAGTGAAGAGGAGATTGAATCACGGAGTGGTTCCAAATCATCCCATCCCATACTGGACCTCAAAGGCGTGACGTCAGGACTCATATCCACTTGAAGAGTGAGACAGTGATCTGCTGCACTCTTCTGAGGGCTGTGGACACATAAAAGACAGTTCACATGGATGATGCTGAATGTGGTGATGTAATCACCGTAATTCATTAATATTGCTCAGAATGTCTGATCTAAAGGACTTTGGTGTTAAACTACTAATGGACTTTAATAATGGCTAAAAATAGATTGGAGAAATCTAAGGGTTGATTTCTGGGAAGGAAATAAACTACAATTGTCCTGTAAAAGATTCTTACTCTGGTGCATTATGAGAGAGAATCATTTTTTTATATATATAAATTACTATTTGGACCAGAAAAACATTCTTCCATATTTGAGTTGTACAAAGATTAATTGTACAAGGTGTTTATTTTGTCCTACTACCAAATATAAGAAGGCAACAAAAACATAGTTAGATGGATTTCCACATGAAGATTTCCCAAATACAAAGTTTTAAAGTGCACACTGAAAGAACAAAAAGTTAAGTATGTTCTGTTTGTCACAGGAAGTACAAGAGTTGATTTTTTGACAAGCTTCCATATAAATCTTTGCTTAAAAGATTGCTAATAGACTTCAATTATTAAATCTGGCTATTCAGATTGACCAGCGGGGCTTCCATGTGTGTCGTTGTTACCAAATTGTAATGAAATCCATGCAGTTTACACTTTTTTTTTCTTTTTACAGCTGTACAGGTTAAAAACTTGCAGATGCAAGACAATGATCACGAGACTTTACCGGAATTAAAAGCTGAACAAAATGCCAAATAAATAGAAAAAGATAGCTCAATTTAATTTGACTTGGTGAAAAAAATATAGTCAAATCTTGCGAGCTACTTGCGCAATAAAGTTCAAGAGCGCCGTGTCATTCGCATAAAAACCCCCACAAGAAAACTGGCAGAGCAGCAGTTTTTCTCTTTTTTTGTGGATGCATAAAGCAGCAACACAAATCTGGCTGTTAGCGCTTCATCCTCTGCAGCTGAAGCTTCAGAGACTCCCGTCCTTTGGGACCCATCGGTGGCACCGGGCCGACTGTGAGTCGCTTTAACACCATCGGTACCGTCACGTCCCCTCGGACTCTGGATCAGCTTCTTATTGGTGACCGCGCGCCTCTAGGGGACTCATTTTACGCGCGGACACCAGCAGGCGCGCAACGCGACAGTAGAGACACTTGATCCTCCTGTTGCGCCATGGAGAACTCCAGCGCGCAGGCAGCTGCCATCACGGACTTTACCAAGTACACCTTGAAGCGAACCGAGGATTCGCAGCGCGTTTTGGGGGGATTTTTAACGCCCGGTGGCGCCATGTTCCTGGAAGGCGGCGCACTCAGGACTGACGCTGGGGCTGGATTCATGGCCGCTCCCCAGACGGAGCCTCCTCACCTGGTGCCTGCCTTCTGGGACTCCCCACTCAGCCACGGCATCAATGTGTTCGTAGGACTGGTTCTCTGCTTCACCATGCTGGGCCTGGGCTGCACCGTGGAGGTGAACCAGCTCGGGGAACATATCCGGAGACCCATCGGGGTGCTGCTGGCTCTGGTGTGTCAGTTTGTCATCATGCCCCTGGTGGCTTTTCTTCTGGCTTTAGCCTTTTCTCTGGATGATGTAGCAGCGATGGCGGTCCTCCTGTGTGGCTGCTGTCCTGGTGGGAACTTGTCAAACATCATGTCTCTGCTGGTCCACGGAGAGATGAACCTCAGGTAGGTCCCGTGTTCTCACCCAAATGTGCAGAAGAGTTAACAGCGCGCGTCAGAACGCGTCTTTCTTATATTTACGCACAGAATAGGCGAGAACAAATACCCGTTACGCTCCGAGTCTGACCTGAAGTCATGTTGGCGTGTCTGGACGGTGATTCACAAACCGCGCCCCGCTTTCTGTAACAACTGCGCCTCCTGTCCTCTGCTCTCCTCAGCATCATCATGACCATTTCCTCCACCCTGCTAGCGCTGGTCCTGATGCCTCTCTGCCTCTGGATCTACAGTCGGGCCTGGATCAACACGCCCGTGGTCAACCTGCTGCCCTTCGGGGCCATCATCCTGACCCTGTGCAGCACCCTCATCCCCATTGGTTTGGGTGTTATGCTGAGATACCGCCACACACGTGTGGCCGACATTGTTTTAAAGGTAATGTCCGATCCAGTTACTATAGTTTTTTTTAAATATATTTGACTTTTCCACCGGAAACAGCAGAGGCGCTTTGCTGTGGGGTTTGTGGAGACCAACTTTGCGCAAAGACGCACTGCGTACATTTTCAGCGCTCATCATTAGAGGCTGGGTTGGGAGGAGTGAGGGGACGGTGACATCAGAGACACTGAGTCAGGGAGAAGCTCCTCCCTGTTCCTTCTGATAAAAGTCTCACAATAAAGAGGCGTCTTTGCTCTGATGCAACCCAGCTTGGGATGCAGTGTGAGCTTTAATTAGAGGATCAAACCACAACACATCAGAGATCCTCAACAAACGAGGCCCTACCCAAAATATCCTTCAACCCTGAAGCTACAGCCAAAAACTTCACTACATCTTGTTGGGAATTTATGTGACAGACCAACACAAAGTGATGTATGGCTGTGAACCAAGGCATAGTTTAACTTTTTTTTTTTTTTAGAGACGCACATCTGAAAGGTTTATTGTGCCGTTCCCTTTCCTCTAAAACAACAATGGAATCGTTTGGATCAAAACATTTTCATGTGTTAGAATGGTCCAGTTAAAGCCCAGACCTGAATCAATTTGAGAAACAGTGTCAAAAATTATGTTCATACAAACTCTCCATCCCAGCAGCTGTTTTCCAAATAAGAATGAACTCAAAATGCCACTTTCTACAAAGCTGGTAGGTATAGAAACTCCAAAAGCCTTCTAGAGAGTATTGAGAATAATAAAAAAAAATTAATGCTGCACTTTTCAAATATATCATGATGTCTCTGTCGTGATATTTATCATTATTGATTTATTGTCCAGCCCTACCAGGTAAACCCAACATTTTATGTTGGGTCTATCTGATAAAATCCCAATAGAATGGACTTAATATCATGGCCGAATGGAGCAAAATGTGAAAAATAACATTTTACTGAATAAAAAGTTGCCTCCGTCTTTCTGACCCAGAAACCCTCTGTCCTCAGGCTTCCCTTTGGTCTCTGCTGGTCACCCTGGTGATGCTGTTCGTCCTGACAGGCGTGATGCTGGGGCCGGAGCTGCTCTCCACCATCCCTCCCTCCGTGTACGTGGTGGCCGTCCTGATGCCCCTGTGTGGGTACGCCGCGGGCTACGGCCTGGCCGTCCTGTTCGACCTACCCCCCAACAGCCGCAGGGCTGTCTCCCTGGAGACGGGGTGTCAGAACGTGCAGCTGTGCACCGCCATCCTGAAGCTGGCCTTCCCTCCCCAGCTGATGGGCGGGATGTACATGTTCCCCCTGCTGTACGCGCTCTTCCAGGCAGCCGAGGCGGGAATCTTCATCCTGGCCTACAAGCTGTACAGGAAGGAGGTTCTGCGTAAATCAGACCCCACGATGGACGGCGGCGAATCAGACATAACGTATCAGAGGTTCCGTGACGAGGACTTTGAGCCGTCTTACGGTGCTGTGACAGTGAGCGACCCGAACACAATCGTACTGGAGCCCTGCCCTCCTGACCCCACTCCTGTTTAATACTTTAGGAATTGACATTTCTTTTCTGCTGCTCTTAGGAGATGAAACCAGAACATTTTGATTGCCGCCGTTCATTATAAACAAACAAACAGGGAGATGAATGTGAAAGGTTGATGTGGGGGGCTTTATGTCATGAGCTTAATTCCTTCAAGTTAATCACTGTTGCCTTTTAAAATGAAACAACATTGCTGTTCGCTGTGAAGTAAAAAAAAAATGTACAAAGATTTATGAGCGTGTGTAAGTGATGATTTAAAGAACATATCAAAACGTGCAACCAAGCCTGTGCCAAGCTGTATCTGTACATTACTGTATAGAGCAATTAAAGATCTATATGTAGTCGACTTGCTTTTCTTTTGTTTTTATGTCCATCAATATTGCACTACTGTCATCTCTTGGATTTTACTACTCATCATTTCCTTTCTTCTAATTCTCATTAAGAGTCTGGTACTTTTCAGAAAACAATATAGCTTTCATTGATTCAACTGAGCAACCACATTTTCCAATGAGTTCCCTATTAGAACTTTTTTACTTCCTCAATAATATTCTTTGACACACATTTTGTGCAACTAATATTAAACAGATTACATAAACCAGTAAAAATGTTTCTCCACCTTCAAAACAATGCAGTACAAAAAACTATGACCAGTTCTTATTTTATTTATACATATCTAATCCCTTCTATTTATCCCTCTAATTTTTATAACATCAATGTTGCATCCTGTCTAAAAGTCTCCCTTTTCATGATCCAATCCCATGTTTCGTAATTTCTTACTTTCTTTCAAACTCTACATATGCCGTAGAGAACTGTATTTAAACAAATATCAATATTTACTGTTTTAACAGCTTAAATATCTAGGCCTTCATTCTCATGTTTTATATCTGAGCTGAAGCTCCACAGCTGAACCCAATCAGGCCTGATTGGCTGGTCCTCGCTGTCCAATCTATTTAAATAGTTACCACACGCAGATTGGCCTGGTTGAGCAAAGAAAAAAAATGGCAACATATGGTGAAGAGCCAGTCGACAGATACTTCTATTCATCTTACAACCCTTACGTGGGCAGGTACACCCGGCCCAGAGACGCGGGGTGGAAATATAAAGGTTATTTCTCCCACTACGGCGACACATCTGACGCGTTCAACAACCAACAGCGCGCCCAGTTGAAATCCATCTTGTCCCAAATCAACCCCAAACTCACCCCGAGGCTCCGGAAGGCCAACACCAAGGATGTGGCGGTGCAGGTCAACCCGAAGAAGGACGCCTCGGTGCAGTGCGCCATCGGCCCGCGGACCCTGCAGACTATGAAGCGGGACTTCCAGCTCAGGAAGAGGCAGGAACCCGCCACGCCCAGCAGCCCGAAGGCAACAGGTGGCGTTCGTTATCCCCGAACCCTGGCCGTGTACTCCCCCATAGCTTACCGGAGCGTCACGTCGTTCCTCGTGGACGAAAATAACAACAAGGTTGCGTCCTCTGAGGCGACGACGACCGTAGAGCCCCACGGCGACCCGGGAGAGGGAACCGAGGGGACGGCGGAGGAGGAGGACGGTGAGGCTGGTGAGGATGGGAAGACCGCAAAGTCTCCTGAACCGAGCCAGAAGTTTAAACTACAGCCGCAGGTGAGGAGTGAGCTCGTGCTACCTGTCGCAGAAGAATCAAAGGGCAAGGCCCGCGTGCGCTTCCAGGTGAGTCGCGGCGCGTGCGTTGGCTTTACCTAAGATTTCAGGAGAAACTGCAACTTTCAGCCCCAGTTACACTTTTGAATAAGTTTTTCTCTCATCGCAATGTTACAACCTTTACTGTCTTATTGCTATAAAGCGGCAATGAAATGCCAACAATAAATTTTCTGAATACTAGTTGGAATTGAAGTCTTTCAAAGATGCTGTCTGAAAAATACAACTTAAAATCTTTCACTTTTAACTGTATAAACTATGTACAGATCAGTTTTGTATGCCGCGAGTAATTGTCTAATTTGCCTTTCTGCTTAATTAGTTCCTGGAACAGAAGTACGGATATTATCACTGCAGAGAATGCAATTTGCGATGGGAAAGTGCGTATGTATGGTGCGTTCAGGGCACAAACAAGGTGCGTAACTTCACAAGAGATCAGTGAATCACTGAATATGGATTTGGAGTAAATGAGTCTCCTCTCTTCTAGGTTTACTTCAAACAGTTCTGTAGGAAATGCCAGAAGGGCTTCAACCCCTACCGTGTGGAAGACATAACATGCCACGTAAGTTGTGTCCCTGCTTCTTCACGTCTGTCTTCTCGCAACTCATTCTCATGCGTCTCTTGTTCTCCAGACTTGCAACAAAGCCCGCTGCTCCTGCGCTCTGACGCAGCGGCACGTTGACCCCAAACGACCCCACAGACAGGACTTGTGTGGCAGATGCAAAGGCAAGCGGCTCTCCTGCGACAGCACGTTCAGCTTCAAATACATCATCTGAGTCTGTTCGACTAAAACCCTCGACGCCTCTGCGCATGCCTTGCTAGCAGTCTAACTCAAGAGGCCTCTTGAATGCAAAGCACAAATTTTTGATGTTTCAAAACTTTCTTTTTTTTTTTTTTTTTTTCCCCCATGCATGTTTTGTTGACTCTAAGCACATCTGGCCTCAGAACATAATAAATGGCTATCTTGCATTTTGGAAGTTTTTTTTAAAAATTTTATTTTTGCATTAAGTGGTCAGCAGCGGTTTGGGCATGTGCTCCAAGAAGATGACTAGAGATGTCCTGTAGGAATTAAGTCTTTAGTTATCCAGAGAAGGCTGGCATGCGGAGGGAAAATTAAAGTGGATCCCCATAAAAAATGACGAGGAATGAGTTCAACTGTACAAGCATTAGTCCCGAGAAATATGGAAGGATGATCAAATGTAAATCCAGAGCACAACTTGTGAAGGAATGCATATTGATGCAGCTTGAAACTAAAGCCAAAAAAAATGGCTGCCACCTTTCAAGATGAGCCTATGAAGTTTAGAATAACAGCTTAGTGACTCAAACCTGTTGTGAGCTTTTGTTGGCTTTATACATACATCCCATTTGGGATGAACAGTGCATTACACAAAATTACAAGGGGTGGGGAAAAATACTGGTTTTACACTATACACTTTCTAAAATATATACAGAGATAAGTTACGCTTTCATTATAAGCTGTAGCAAGTCTGCACTTGTGTGCAATTAAATGCATTTGTGTATAAGCATCTCCATATCACACAGTCGAGTCTAAAGGCATCTACTTATTTGGTTAAAGAGTGAGTTTTGCGTGAAGACCTGCTGAAGGGAACTCATCTCTCAGAGCAATCAAACATATTTCTCTTTATACACTCCCTGAAGGCAGGGGGTTTTCCCCACAGGATCACATGTTAAATATCCTAACATTTACAACCTAAGATGTTAGCTCTAATAAAAAATACATTTCTCAAAAAAATATTCTTGCAGTGCTTTCTCACTTTCAAGCATGCATTTGAAAACTTTTTTTTCCTTTTTTTTATATAAAGATTCTTCTGAGTCTTGATGGTGTGTCCTTTACACGGACCGTCGTACTTCGACTCCCAGACCGGAACCGGAGGAGGCCAGCGCTCAGTGCGACAGGCTCCTCCTCCTCCCCGTCAAATCAGGCAAGAAAAAAAAAAGGGTAAAATAAAATCTCTCACTGCGTCCAATCTTCACCAGACACACCATCACATGACTTATTGCAACTGAATTTTGCAAGTTGGCTTAGTCTGGAAAAAGCTATGAATTTTAAGCATTCATACAGGTAACGCTAATGCATGAAGAGTCACAGTTACTTCCCACGCATCCTTTAGCCCTTTGTATGTATAGTCTCTCTTGTCTCCCGCTCCCACAACTCTATAGTGGAGCTGATTTAGGTTCGGTCCGTTCCAGTTCCGTTTAAAGTCCGGTGCTGAATGTGGTTGTGTGAAGCTGGCATGCCTGAGCCTGACTCAGAGCCTCGCGGATCTGCAGATTGAGCTCCATGAGGCGGGTGCTGGCCTGAGACAGGTCCCTGCTGGGGCCCACCACCGCCAAGCAGCCCGTCTGGCCCAGCGTTTGGTGGCGGAAGTAGATGTGCAGGAGGGTCTGAACGGCGTTGTCCTTCTCGTTCCCAAAGATGTCGTTAGGCCACAAAGACCTGAAGATGAACCAAAGAGGGGATTGTTAGATAAACGTCGGTAACGGAAAAGAGCTTCTTCAAAGGCGCTGACTGAGTGTATCGTATTTGTACTGCTTAAGATGAAAGTGAAAAGACTAAGATCAAACGAAAAAACACATTCAGCCAAGAACTAAATGATTTAACTTGGGCCAAAAAAAAAAAAGTTAATTAAAATTTTAATCATTGGACTTCAATAACATGAGTTAATGATAAACATTTAGTTAATTCCAAAACTGAGACTGAGCCTAAGAGACAAATGGTCAAATATTGTGAAAAAATTCTAAGACTACCAAAACATCAGGAAAATAAAGCCAAAGTGACCTGATTTCATACTACATCTGACTAAACTGCTGTTTGTCAAAGATCATTTATGTTTGCATGTCTGCAGGGAATCCTTTATTTCACATTTTGTCAAGATAAACCACAAACCTTTATGTATCGGGATATGTTTATCGGGATTTTGTATGACAGATCCAGAAAGATAGTGTGCAAATTTAAATAGAACAATAAAAGAATGCAAAGTATTTTTTTGTTCTTAATAAATATACACAATTCTGAAAAAGGTGGTGTATTTATCCCTCTTTAAAACATTCAGAATCTGTAATCAATCTGTCTGAGCTCGATTTTCTTTCACTTTTCTTTAAAACGTCTTGATGGTAGAGACAAAAATATGCAGCTATAATTTTAGCAAAAAGCAGTTCTGCAAAGTATTAAGTCCAATGTGGCTATCAAAGGATGCTACACTTTTCAGATGTTTATTCATAAGAATATTAAAAATCCTTTGCACCACTTTTATTTTATTGATCATACAAAATCCCATACACTTAATATTTTTGCCTTAAGTGAAAAACTTATGGGCTGCACAGTGGCGCAGCTGTTGCCTTGCAACAAGAAGGTTCTGGGTTCGATTCCCGGCCCCGGCCTTTCTGCATGGAGTTTGCACGTTCTCCCTGTGCATGCGTGGGTTTTCTCCGGGTTCCCCGGTTTCCTCCCACAGTCCAAAAACATGACTGTCAGGTTGATTGGTCTGTCTAAATTGGCCCTAGGTGTGAGTGTGNTTGTCCTGTGTGTCTCTGTGTTGCCCTGCGACAGACTGGCGACCTGTCCAGGGCGTACCCCGCCTCTCGCCCGGAACGCCAGCTGGAGATAGGCACCAGCAACCCCCGACCCCACCAAGGGACAAGGGTGCAAGAAAATGGATGGATGGATGAAAAACTTATATTAGCAGAGAGGAGCGTTTCCCACCTGAATATTTTGACCTGCGTCAGAGCGGAGCTGAAGTCTCTGGCTCTCAGCGTTTCTATCAGTGACTGGATTGCCGTCTCGGTGTTGGTCTGGGCATTGTCTGACATGCACACATCCTCCTGGTTATCATTTCCTGTTTCTGCCTCGATCAGGCAGCTCTCCAGGATGGTGAGTTCCTCGGACATATTGGTCACCTTGGAAACGGACAGAAAAAACCCCTGAAACCCTCACTTATTGTTGCATCATAGTGTTAAATAACATGTGCGACATAAAGCTGGGAGGTTGGCTAAATAAACCTGAAGTACATATTAACTGGATTAGGTGGCTCTCATTGATCTCTGATGGCAGTGATCTATTACACCAAGTAGCAAAATCTGATTAGGATTTGATCATAATTTAGGTGAGGTAGGGATCAACTGCGATGCAGATATGGTGACTATTTACATGGCCTGAGATCAAAATGCACTGCAGGTAAACAGCTTATTGCTACATGGTGTCAAGTGTTGCTATGGAAAAAGATTAATCCAACTAAAAACATATCTGCATTTAGTTTTAGTTTCTATAACAGAATACGCTAAATTAGAAATAATTGGGGAAATTGTAATGTAATGTTTCAACTGCTGAGTTTTGTGTTTTTATGATGTAAAACACTTTGAACTGACTTGTTGCAGTTGGTAAAGCTTGTGGGAAAGATACTTTCTGACATATGGATAAACTGAACTAATCAAATACATTTTTTTTTTTTTTTTTATGGAGTATTTTTTTGTCGGCTCTAGTGGCCTCATTTTTGAAAGTAGGCAGACAGGAAGGTGGGCATTGAGAGAGGGGGAAGACATGCGGTGAATGGCGCACGGTCGGGAGTCGAGCCGGCGGCAGCCGCGGTGCGTGGGGTGTGCCTTATCCCCTTGCGCCACCACGGCACACCCCATCAAATACATTTTAAGTAGTTTTACATTTAAAAACAACATCAAAAATGATTCTGGTTAATATCTTGAAGATATGTCCCTTTATAAATTGTTGACTTTCCAAGGAAACACAGAAAACTTGCTAAAGCCTGGGGATTTATGAGCTAAAAAATGATTAACGTTGACAGGAAATTTGGAAATATTACTTGATAATGTGTTGTTGAAAGATTTGAAGTTTAATACCTGACCACCAACAATAAAGTCTTAAAAAATGGAAACATTTTAAAAAGACTTAAATAAATAAGCAATCCTAATGCTGGTGGGGGCACAAGTAAAGCCTGGTGGCCCGCCAGGCTTATAAAACACATGGGGAAACCTTGACTTCTCTCTTTTTTTACCTTTAATCAACTCAAAGTAGCATTAACAAAAAAAATGAACTGCCAACAGGGGTTATAAAACTTTAAAAAGCAAATGTTTGAGTGTTTGAAGCAACAAAGCTAGTCTAGTCCAATCTTATTTTATTTCTTTGAACTTTAAAGTAAGTTGTATCTTGTTTATCCCTTTTAAACTAACCACATGTTCTTACAAGTAGTTACACCTTCTGGTGAACCCAAAGGAACGGTTGCTCTCACTAATATTTATTAACCTAACTTCTGTCTGAAGCTCTTCATATGATCTCATTTTGAAGTTGGAAATTCAGATTTTATGTATAAAAAAAAACAAACAAAAAAAAAAACATTTAAAAAATTGCTCACATTATCAACAGTTTATAACTTTATCTTGCAGCTGGCTGGTAAGTTGTTTCATCTCGATTGAGGCTTGTTGCCATAGTGACAGAGTTCAGCAGTCACCGATTACCCCACACCCCCCTCACCTCTGCCTCTCGCTTCATGGTGTCCACTCTGCTGATGAGCTTGCAGTAGGCCTGGAACAGCAGAAGCAGCTGAAAGTGCAGTTTGTAGAGTCGCCGACACAACTCCAGCTCCTGCGGAGACAGACGCGAAAGGAGCACATTTCAGCACAGTCTGCACCGGGGTTACTCTGATTGTCACATTGTCAAATTAATTGTCAACCTGGGTTAGAAATGCGGGAGGAAATGAAAACGGTTAACATGGGGCAGTGCAAAAGTTTCATTCAGTTTGGGCCACAGAGGAAGAAGCGAGGAAGCAACAATTATGGTCACTGATGAAATCGGTTTTGTCACCACATGTTATGAACCCGACTATGAGACAAGATGAATGATCAAACTACAATCTCAACCTGACAAGCATGGATGGAGAAAAAAAAAAGAAACAGGATTTGAACAGAAACAGGAATGGGGTAAAAAAAATGTACATGCAAAATGAACCAAAACAAAATGATAACTTAAGCTTTTTTTAAAGTAGAAATCACCAACATAAACACTGAACATGTGCAAATGATATCAATGCACAGCACAAAAACAGCAGGACTGATCTGACTGTCAATAATACGACTCGAAACAGAAGACCAGAACGTTTTGATTGGGTTGAATCGGGTTAATGTCAAAAAAGAAAAATCAAAGCAGAAACAAAGATTGAGATACAGAGGTGGGCGGGAGCAGAGCGATGAGATGGTCAGTGTTTTGTCTGGGTGGCGTCGTTATTGAAGTCTATAACAAGAGAACCACTTACTGCTAGATTTTCCATTTGCTAAGCAAGAAGGTGAGCAGGTCACACACACGTATACACACACACACACACAAACAACAAGGAGAGAAAGACCAAGAATTAGTGAGCTTTAAACATGACAGCTGAGACATGGCGACCTGAAGGCCAAGGAGTGGCGCTTCATCATCTTCCCTGCACGCGACGCCGAGAAGGCCGGAAACATGTGGGCTGACTTTTAACAGAAACTTGATCGATAAAAGGCAAAAAAACAAACAAAAAAAACAGCGTGTGTAGAGAGTGAGAGAAAAGATTTGCTGCAGAAGTGGCTGAACAGAGAGGAAGGAGCAGTGAGACTGTAAATAAGTTAGGACGAAATGTGAGAATACACGACTTTGAAGGGACCAGGGCCTTGCTAAGATATTCACACCAGATTTCGCCTCAATGCAACACCAAACCTCAGAGCATTTTGTTCGAGGCCGAAACAATTAATCAACAACCAGCCAAGAAATCAAGACATACAAAGAATGTAAACAAGCTAGTCCACAAACTAGGTTGTTTGTATGTCAACATCAGGGCTGAAACAATCGGATTAATCGTGATTAATCAATTACTGAAACAATTGTAAACTAATTTAGCAATCGATTAATTGCTATCTGGGGTGTACAGAATTAAAAAAGGCAATTTGCTGACAAAAATCCACCCCATATTCAGAGCAGTAATTAAGCCAAAACTGTACCAAAAATATGAACAAATAATAGTGGAATAGGTTTTAGATTTACTAAAGGAATGCTGTTCTGGTCTTATTTAAAATTATTTTATTTGCATTAGTGGTGGAAAAACTAAGACTGAACATCATCCTCAACATGCCATCCCTACAGTGAAACATAGTGGTGGCAGTGTCATACTCTGTGAATGACAGGATGCTTCCCCCCCAGCCAGGACAATAACAGAGGAAAACGTTCAGCAGGTGTGAAACCTTTTAGCAAAGCTCTGTCCGTTCGGAGTCATCAGAAACCTATGGAGCCAAACAAGCTAGCAGACAGGTGAGTGTCGGTTCCTACCTGAGCGTGAGTGTTTGGTCGCTGGCTGCTGTCTTTATCCCCAAATGTTTTCCTGCAGTTTTCCAGCCACTGCGGGGTTGAGAGGAAACGCATGAAGAAAATAAAACGAGCTTAAAAGAAGGAGAGGGAAAGCCTAGCAGAAAAAGGAGCATTGCACAGTGTTTTTAGAAATATGCATTTGCATCAATGACTGTGAACCACATGGGTTGGATAAAGCTAAAGATTTAATAAGAACATCATACTTAGCGAATTAAAGATAGTCTGTTCCTGAGCTTTGGATGGTATCTGGCCCTACAGGGAACATTGCCGTCTTATTGAATTAGTGCTCTGCATCCCAGAAGCCTCGGCAATCTCATTTCTCTTTTGTCCCCTCCCCCTTGCTTCGCCTCTCCCATCCCTCACAGCTTTTTCCTGTCTGGCCTCCTCTAACTGATTTAGACGAGCTCGGAGTTATTTTTATACCTCAAAGCAGAATGATGCAGACGGCAGCAGCAGCAGAACGTACTCAAACCCACCACTGATTTGTCCCCATATGAGAGGCTGGACTTTTATCTTTTTCCTGCATCAGCTATATGTCTTTGTGTTCTCCTTGCTGCCCGTGGTGTGATTGCAGAGATATAGAAGAATTTTAATATGTTTTTGAAGCTCGTCTCTCTTGAGCTGAGATTATGATGCAGTTTATCTCTCTCTCTCTCGCTCGCTCACACACACGCTGGGATACAGCAGCTGAAAGTGCAGATGTGAGGCAGTCTTCAAAGAGAATGGGGAAGCTTTGCCGATGGACTTATTGGGGCAGTAGCCCAGGGCAACCGTTTTTTGTGGGTGGCCAAAGATTTTTTTTATTTTTAATGTGTTTTGCCATCTTTGTACTTCATGTTTTTCCTTAAAGGGAACTGAGTTTATTAGCGATATTAACTATAATGCTGTCATCCTAGTGCGACAATCATTAGCATTAGGGTTGTGTTTGTAGGCTTCACCTAAAATGAATTCATCTTGTCCTTCCTTAGGTCTTTTTTTTTGCCTTTTCTCTTGTCCCACTTTGGACAGTGGTCACTAGTTTTACTTCACTCCTGAGAGCGGCGCAGCATTCAGTAGCCGGATTTGCAGTCAGACAGGCAGGAGTTGCCAGTTGTTGGTTTTTCAAAATAATTTAAGTTTTCACGTTTCTTTATATTTAAATTCTTTATGACTAATATAAGTGCACAAATATAGGCTATATGCATATATATATATATATATATATATATATATATATATATATACATATGTGTGTGTGTGTGTGTGTTTACACCTGTCTCATATTCTTTCCACTGTTTTAGTATATATATTAAAAAAACAAAAAAAACCTTCACTCTGATGGTGTGATGGTTTATTTTCCTGTGGTGACACGTCACAATCAATTACACATAGAGGAAACCCTGTACTTTATATATAAAACTCAGAGGTGCAAATTTGATGAGTTGTATTATTTTGGAAATTTTAATCTAAATATGAAGTATTTGAAAATTATGAATCTATAGTTGATTTCTTTGAGAACAACATGGAGTTATTAGCTAGGATACATATTAAACATATCATGCATCTATTATACAAGACTACCCATTGCTGTGCTGTAATTTTACACTATTAAAATTATTTTTTCTTAGTGGATAGGGGTGCCAAGACTGGCTCCAGCCCGGGGGTCCACAACCCTGTACATCCGGCCCTGCTGGTGGATTATAAAAGCAGTGACGACACAGGAACTTACAAGCTCTGCAGCTTCCCTCTTGGCGTTGTATGTGTCCAGATGCTCCTGCAGCTCCAGCACACTGAACTTCAGAGTTTCCAAAAGTCCACAAGAGACCAGCTAGAACAGCATCACACAAACGTAACGGATTAGATGCATCTATTTAGGAACAACAAGTAATGACTTTTATTTTTCTTAAAGAAGTGCAGGCAGCCAACAGGATCAGACTCACAGTCTCTGCGTCTAGAAGCACAGTGGGGCACTGTGAGTGAGACGTCATGACCTCGAGTGAGCTGAGGAACTGATTGCCCATTCGCTGGAGCCTCTCCCCCAAAAAGCGGACGGATGAATGTGTGATGGAACCAAACTTCCTCTGGATATTCTGTTCACCGAGAATCAGAAGGAGAAACTATTAGTTCTCCAAAACATGCAGACAAAAAAAACAAAACAAACGTTGATGGATTTACCTCAAATAGCCGAGAGAACACATGGAATGTGTAAACAGCAGAGGAGCCGTCCGTGTCAGACAACATCTGGTTGACATGGCAACGCCAAGCGTCCTCCTCGTTGTCGTAGGCGACAGGCTGGAACGCCGCCAGGATGGCTGAGAGGAAGGGCGAAGGGGGCGGAGAGGCCTGGATCTCTGGGAAGCCGTCTGCGTCACCTTCATCTTGACTGAAACACACAGAGGAGCCAATGAGCTGCGCTCCAACATGCTCCACACTCCTTCACTGAAGGGCAAATGTAAACATGCGTGCGCACACACACACACACACACGTGCACAAGCTTGCTTTCACAGCAAGTAAACAACCTCGCTGCTGTTTTTCCTCAGAGAAGCGTGCCCACGCTACGCAGCGGGACTTGCATAACAACACTAGAGATTAGCATTTTAGCATCATGCAAACGTCTCACATATAGGTACTCACAGGCCTGACGGACCAAAGAGCCTGAAGAAGCAGACGGAATATAGATATCTGAAGCCTGCACTGCCGAGCGCTGCGACGGACACGGTCTCTGTCCTCATCCTCATCCCCAACTAACGCTTCTCATCTCTTCCCCCCCCTCGTCGATCCTCTCCCCCTCGTCTGCAGCCTGACTGAGCTGCAACTGCTAACAGCACAAGCGCACAGCACTCTCATCCCACACAGGACTGCAGAGTGCTCTGTAGAAGCTAAGCACCTACACACACACGCGCACAAACACACACACACTTCTGCACGCAGTCCCAGCTCCCGGTTGCACACTAGTGGAATGTTGCCGGAGATGGTTTTAACTTCCTCCCTCCAACTCATAAATCCACATCGCACATTTAACTGCAGAAGCCTACCTCAGCTAAGTAAGAGAGCTGCGATTTTATAATATGTTAGTAAGAGGCGAAGTTAGCAACCATTTGTTCAACCTGGCTGTTATTGCTTCGGCGTGGATTCTATCTCTTTAAAAATGTCCTTCAGCTAAAATTGGCCCACCTTCATAAGGAGAATGGACGGGAGCCAGCGTGCGCCAGGCTGAAGTACTGCCAAAAAGATGTTTCCCACTGCAATATGTTTGGTCTTTTACCTGCAGAAGCTGTGCAACTTGTTTTGTGTTGACAGATTATACTATACAAATTGTTATTTGTTGTTTTATTTCCATTTTGCATGTACAATTCTTCAGCTGATCCCACAAACTGAAAAATTAAATCTCCAGTCAATCAGAGAATGCACCAACACTCTTCAGTGTGGATGTGGTTCCTGAAAAAGGACGACTTAAGCTACGTTAAAGGAAACTATGTTTTCTACGACATGTTGAGATATGACCACAGTTCATTCAGGATGCAACACAAATGAATATACTAGCTTCACTAGCCTCCCTGCTTTGGTAACAAGCAATAAACTAAAATCTAAAACCAACAGAGTTTCTTTATGGCAGAAATACTCAAAGCTGTTGAAGTATTTTGAAGTACACCATGGCACCAATATGTATGTATATGCCAGTTTAAAAACAGCTAAAAAAAAAGGCGTTACATCAGCGGCATCCAAACATTTTTAACACAAAGACCTAATTTGTAAAGTTGAGGAAATATTTAAAATGAGCTTTTGTCATTTTTATTATAATGTGTGAGAAAACAATGTGAAAAATAATTTAATTTAACTGGACAAAAATAAACTACTTGTCTTCAGTAGAAAAGGCATCTGTAGATCACAAATATAAGCATTGTTTCTTTGTTTAAAAATGTAAAAAACAAAACAAGGCCCATTAATTTAGGTGTCAGTAGTTTTCTATCAGCAATAAGAACATTGAAAAACTCTTGCTAAATAAAAGATGAGTGGTTTACGTTGTACTGTACTTTAAAGGCAATACACACAAAACCTCAATCTTTCATATAAGACTGTACAGAGTGTTTAAAATGTGACTTTATTAATATTATTGCCTTTATTTTAAAAATATTAATTAGGTTTTACAGGAACTGCTCCCTAACACATTTCCTTCGGGTATAAATGACTTACACCAGAATGAGTAAAGCAAATATTATGTTAATTTTTCAATTTTTTGTGTCACTATCAGCCTTTATTCACAATAATCAGAAAGGAAATTAGAGAGAGAATGAGAGTAAAGAATCAATCCAAAAACTCTAACCTTCTTATTCAAAATATTATGTACCTAGACATGCCGGAGAAGTCTGCCTCCTCTTCCTCGCAGCGCTCATCTAGCTCCTTCAGGGCCTTTGTCACATCCTCTTCCCACAAAGAGCCACAGGTGCTGTCCGGGTCTGGATCCGGCTTGGGATCCGGCGTAGAGGGGATGCACAGCGGCAGCACGGTCTGGCAATCCTCCTCACAGAACGACCCCGGCGGCGTGTCGATGGCCGGCGGAGGAGGGGGGGCCGGGTCCAGGTCCTCATGAGGGTCCTGGGTCTCCTGGGCATCTTGGGAGTCCTGGGAGTCCTGGGAGTCCTGCGGGTCTGGGAGGTCGCACAGCTCGGGCGCATCAGACGGCAGGGGGGGGACGCTGCAAAAGCCCGTGTCCTCACTCACACTGCTGCTCAGCTCATCTGCCGCAGTCATACTAACAGCGTCCTGCAACGCAAAGCAACATGGAGGCACTCAGTTGCAGCTTGCCACGCAAGTTTACTTACTGTATAGTCATGAAGTACTGGTCACTTTGCGTGTAGTAAAACTACAGCCTGTTTACATGCACCCACTGTTTATGTCATTGGTGTAGGTATTTTAAAAATCCCATTTAGATGGTTATCATACAAGCTCCACCATCTTAAGTTTTTTTTTTTTTTTGTTATTATCCGAGAGCAAAATTGTGACTGGATGCTATTTTAAACATAGTTTGAATGATGTTCCAACTAAAATTGATTGCTAAAACTTTAAGCTACAGTTTGATTTTATTTTCTTTTGGTAAAACAATGGAACTGTCTTAGCTAGGCAACGTGACATGAAAATGGTGGCCAACATGGTAAGATCCCAGACTTGGTGTTGGAGAAAAGATTGTCTCCAAGCATCTAGCAAATTTTTACAAGCAGAAAATTTCATCTCAGCTTCTTGTTTTGTATTCGTATGCAATTCCCGTGGATGGACCAGTAAACAGCAGCACATATAGCAACAATTACTATTGTTATTATACCTGGTGAAGATGTGTAAAATTTGACAAAAATTAATTTCTAAGTTAAGAAACATTGCTTTTTTTTAAAAAAAAAAACTAAATGACTGGGGCTACCCTGATTGGTACACTCTCTGGTAACTCTGTCTAATTACTTTTGCTAACAGAAAAGAACAACTTCTTGTGCTACAAAATTGGTTAAGAGAAACAGATAGAGGGGACTTGGAGCACTCTCTTTCTTTAGTTCATCCCAGTTTTTGTGTAAGAAAACTAAACAGGTTAAGTTTGGCGACTTAGATATGTTGATTTGGAAAAATGGCTAGAATTAATATCCTGCTGAAAGACCCAATAATGACCAACGTTTAGTTTTCTAATGAAAATTTCAAGGTTACCTTCTGCCTTAAAACATTTTGCACCGAGTCCATCACCCAATATGATGGACACATATTTATGGCCGCTCTGGGATCCCGTAAATAAGGTTTGTTACAGCTGCTGCCAACATTTATGTCACTTTCTAAAGAATCACAATTAAGAATCTGAGAAATTTGCTTCTGTGTGGATTTAAAATCCTACTGAAAGTGCCTCAACATTATAGTGCATTTCTGCTGCATACTTCTTCTTTTCCAAATTTGTTTAGAAAATTCTAGATTGCACAGTAGATGGAACCTGCCTGTTAGCACATCAAGAGGAGGAAGTAATGGTTCAGCGGACAGGATTGTGTGCGGAGAGCATTTCCAAGGTTTTAATTTCAGCACACTTCCTGTTTGGTTTAATACATAAGATCTTTTCCACGTCAAGCGTTCAAGCCTGAGTGAACTCATAAGTCATTGGTGTGAAAGTCCAAGTCAAGTCCAAATCCTTTTATGAAATCATGAATCATGAATCAAATCTAAATTCATCACATTTGTAACTGGAGTCAATTGTGCGCAGCATGACCAGAGTAAAGATCTATGTTGATCCACATGAAGGAGGACGAGTTCTGACTGAGAGAGCTTCAACTCTTCTGGCTTCACTCTTCTAGCTTCATTTAAAAATCTGATGCATTAAGAAAACGGCATGTGGCAGACCGCCCAGCACGTCACAGGGACGGCATCTATATTATGGAAAGCTTTTAGCGGCGTTCATGGTCGTCTAGGAAGGAACGAGCAAGAGTATTGATGGTTTTATCAGGGGCTCATTATACTAAGAGCTGGGGTGAAATGAGACGGGGCGGGGAGGAGGACCTTGGGATGATATTGAGATCCTTGGCAAAAAGGAGTTAAGCTTGTAGAGCACAATCACTGAAGGATAGAAACACTTGCTGAAGCATTCGAGCATAAACGGAGACACGCTCGACTTTAGCTCTTTATGCGCCAAATTACACCTCACTGGATGTTTTCTGTGCTTTCCATCATCTTAAGATGTGAACATTATAACTAGGTGCATATTTTTTAATACTTTGTCAAAAACTTGCAATTTCCAAGGAGTTTTTCACATGACCAATGTAGTGGTCAACATTAGGGCGACAATATAATAAGCAAATTATTGTAATCAAAAATCACTGCAAAGAACTTTCCAGACTTCTGTAAATGTTCGCTAAATTATTTAGCTATTGTACATTCAGGGTCTCTACGCCTGTAACATAATTTGGTAATGGTTTTTGTTTAATGCAACATTAAAGTTTTAGAAGGTAAAGGGAAGATTGTATGAAGGTCTCCATGAAGTCTGAAAACAAAAGCAAAAGCATCTGTTCAACTACAGCAGCCCTATTTTTTCCAATTTTATATAATTTAGTTAAATGTCTTGAACTGTTGACACGGTTCTTTATCTTGATCCTCCAGACTCACTACTGCCCCCTGTATTTTGAAAGCCATTCCCACAAAGAGAAAGACATACCGTTCAGGGGACTAAACAAGAAGAGAATAAGTGAACAAATGTAATGATTCACAGCCTTAAATACAGCAATCCTAAACTTTCACATGATTTATTCCACCTTGATTTAGTATAATTACCTTCGGATATAGACATAGTATATTTAATTTTATCTTTCCTGGGAGCTGGAATAAATATCATCAGCAGCTTCTTACCATATTAATTTAGATTGGCTTCACTATTTTGGCAAAACAAAAACAATATATTACAATTTAAAACCAAAATTACTTCTTACTAAAGCATTTTGAAGAACGTTATGGTACCGATAAAACTATAAATTCAAAACATAAACAGTGATGTTCACATAGACAGATAAATTATAATTTTCTCCTAACATACTTTTTATTCTTCTTTACAGATATATTAGTCTTTGCCTGTGAAAGACTGTCCATGGTCTATCCTCCATCAACAGATATTAATATATTAGAATATATGATTGAATGCTCTTATCGTTTGCCATTTAACTGTAATAACTGTACAACTAAATGTGAATGCTGTATGTAGGTTGCCTAATTGATGACAGTTATGTTTTATTTATAGCGTAGGTTTCATGTTTGTGGGGCTCTAGAAGCAGAGATTGAGGAATTGCCAGAAAAACTGAGAATTTTAAAATACTACAGTTTTATCAAACCACAATAATTACCACAAATTACTGTGCTAAATGGCTTTTTTCAGTAAATGACATTAACAAACAGTATGTACAATCATTTCTGCTTTTCTAAAAATGTGTGAATTTTTTTTTGTTACAAATCTACTTTTTTTTCTAACTACAACAGCCTTAATATGCCATTGAAAAGCAGAGATACTGGCCAAATGCTTGAAATTTTTGTCTTCCTTTGTCGACTTACACTGGTAGGCCAGTAGGTGGCAGTGTAGGAGGTGAGAAAAAGCCCCAATAAAGTAGCTTAAATGCAAGTAAACCAAGAACACTTACACACATACAAGTAAACAATTATCCATGACAAGAATAAGTTCAAGATAATTCAGTGTTAATGCACTCAAAGTAAAACATTCCCCAAACAAATGACTTCATCATATCATCTCAGCATTGTTAGTGATTAAAGTCAGTAGCAGTTAGTAGCATAAGATAGTTTATGGCTTGTTAAAAAAGTAGCAAATGGAAGAGCTTTAAATTGGCTAGAGCACCTCTGACTGATTTTCAACTTAGTGCACTTTTAAAATTCAATAAACCACTTAAAAAGGACTTATACTCACACATGCTTCTGATGAAGAGAACGGACCTCAAGTCGTTTTCACAAGTTTTTTAAATGGAGGATTTAGTTGGAATGGTTATTGGGGTTGAGCAGTAACAGCTGGCCTGAGGTGAGTGTTTGCTTTCATCTCTTCCCAAAAATCAAATAGTAAAAGCACAAGAGCTAAAGAACCAGCCCCCAGCGCCCACACCCAGAGCAAAGCAACCAAGAGAAGGGGCCACAGAGGGGAATTAAGCAGCTCAGAACGTCTGAACCTGATAGCAAGTCGCAGAACCGACCCATTAAAAAAAAAAACACATGTCATACAAGTAACTTTTCAGGAAGAAACAGCAGCTTGTTTAAGTCAATAATTACTTAATATTGACAAAAAAGTGCTAAAATGTTTTCTCTTTTTCCCAGCTAAATAACCGACAATACAAGAAGTAGAGCAAAAGGCAGACAGAAGCGGAAAAGAAAAGCAAGCTAAAAAGTACCCGAGCACCACAGTTTATTGTTTCCCCCGATTGATCGCACCTCAGGCAGCTGGCTGCTGGTGCTGTCTGAGTGGGCCATCTCCAAACTGGGGCTATCCAGTCGAGGGAGGGAGGGGAGTGAGGGTAGGGAGGGCAGGACGGTGGCCTCTTCGGTCATGGCGCTGCTGGACGATTCCTGAGACTGCTGCAGCGAGTCCACGTGGTTGGACGCAGTGTCGTCCGTCGCCGAGTCGCTGTTCAGCTGGAAAACAGAGGATGTAAACACACGAGAATATAGTTAAACCGCAGCTGATAACTATGTTATCTAAGCTGAAAAAAAAAACAAAAAAAAACACAAATTCTTACCAAGTATTTTTGGTCTGGTTTCTAATATGGTGGCACCAATCTGGTTTTTCCACTTCTGATATCGATACTGATATCTGAGGTTTAGCATCAATACCGATCCGATACAGAAAAGCAGCATTGATCGACTTAAAATGTTGTTTATTGGATCAGTGCATTTCTAGCTTCTGGGCCAAATATCTTTGTACACTTTAAATAAGAGCAAACTGACATACAAGTAAATTTTCAGGAAGAAACAACAGCTTGTTTTAAGTCAATAATTACTTAATATTGACGAAAAAGTACTAGTTTACAAATTATTTCACTTATGATATGTGAAAGATGCCTTGTTCCACTGGCAGATTATTTCACTTTTGTAGTTCTTTTTCATCAATATTAAAGGGTTATTGGCTTATATGTCTTGCTGAAAAGTTACTTTTAGTTTTCAAGTGCACCAAGATGATAGCACTAGGAAATGAAGTTGGTAAGATTTTTGTTTTTTGCAGTGTACTGGATCTTTCCCTAAAAAGGTTTATTTTATGCAAATATTTTTGATTGTGTTCAATTGAAAACAAAATCTCTTCTTTCCTTAGTTTAGTAGATTTAAAAAAAATGCAAACCTTCACAAAGTATTAAACAAATAATATGACCTCAGTATCAATAACAAGCAAGATAAGTTTAGTCATTTTAGTCTTTAATTCTCCGACCCTGCATCTTAAAATTGCTTCAGGCTATTCCAAAAAATAATCATGCTATTAGCAATTTAACTTTATTGACTGGCTTCATATTGCCTTAAAACAGCCCTTGGACGTTTTCCACTTTCTGTCAAGTAACAACTACAAAACTAAAATGTTTTCTACTGAAATTCCAAGTGACAGACCAACACAAAGTAGCATGTTTTAAAATGTAAATATAACAAATTCAGATCTTTGTTTTTTTGCATGCAGTAAATTCTACATTGAATTTCCGCAACAGAATGACACAAGTATCAGCAACATTTACATCATTACATTGAAAAACCCCAACATACTGCTAATTTTCTTCATATTTTCCCCTACAACGATTAACTACTAAAAATTAAGGGTGGGAATTTATTGCATAGTTTATTGTGAAAAATTTCTTCTGACAAGAAATTGATTTATTGTATCAGTTTATTGGTATAATAAACTGATTTATCGTATCAGTTTATTGGTACGATACACTAATTTATCGTATCAGTTTATTGGTATGATAAACTGATTTAATATACTGTTGTTACAGTTTATTTTTTTACTATTTTCTCCTATGTATGTTCCACAAGAACATAGGAGAAAATGTTTTTCTCCTATGTAAAGTTGAAAATATAAACAAAAAGAAAATTAGCTATTGTGTGCAATTTAGTGATATAAATCAAACTTCTTTAAATAAATGACATCCTAAATAAGATTATGTCAAATGAGTGTGTTTTTCAAATGCAGCATTTGTGTTTGTGGTGCTAAGAGTGCTGCGTCTTATCACACAACATTTTTGCAATGAAACACCCCTACTGTCACCTCTGCACAACGTTTTGTTGGTCTGTCAATGAAATCCTGATGACAAAATGTGAAAAAACTTCCAGGGGCGTGAATACTTATTGAAGGTAGTGTAAATGCTGCATGCACTCAAGTGTAAAACCTGGACGACTTATGTCTCTTTGAAAGTCGCAGGTTCAAAATAAAAGGCAAAAGCTCATTCTCTCACCATGCATTATCAAGAGAAGCAGAGGAGGAGAGAGAGAACAAGCCCCTTCCAGAATGAGTTCAGGCATTTCTGTTATCTTACAGGAGAATTTAAACTTGTAAGAGGAGTTAGAAACGAACTGGAGAATTGTTAGAATTTGGCAAAATATGCACTATGCAGGTTTGGAAAAACTAGAAATTTATACTTTAATAGACTGTGCAAAAAAATATCAACTCACTGTACTTACCGATAACTCATTTCTATACTATATATTCTGACTAACTTTACATTTAAATACATTAACTTCCCTTTGAGCCAGAGATGAAAGGACTGGGCTGAGACTTGAAGGAGGCAACTACCACCACCAGCGAAGAAGCAGGCAGCAGGTCCAGCTTAGTATGCACGCGCACACACTAGGGGTTGAACGACTACATATTTTTTAAAGTCGACTACTTCATGATAATAGTCGAGTCGATGTCGACTAGTCGCGATGAC